>APFE030229752.1:41531-57304 GCA_000404065.3 Pinus taeda
AAGTTTTATAAATTAAGGTGCAAATTGATGTATTTTCTATGATATATATTTTTTTATTTTATTCTTCTTATTTTGAAATTTTGAAAATAATTTTGAGAATAAAATAATTATTTTCAACATCTCATTGTAGAATAAACATATAATGATGAATTGGTCCTATAAATTTTAGGACCTTAACAGAATCAATAAAGATAAAAGAGCATCCGAGAAAAGAGAAGATCAACAATGGAGAACAAAGAATGCACAAAATCATAAGTCTTCCAACAATATGCATGCCTATTTATTTTATGGTCATTTCTATAAGTGTCATATATTTGGACATAATGCTATTGATTATAGAAGGATGAAAGATGAAAAAGATGAAAACCGTAGATGTAGTAAGTATCAAAATTTTAGATCTAAAAACTCTCATCCCAAGATCGAAATGTCTTCCCTCACCTATTAAGTGAAGTAGAATGCTTCAAATGTAATAATTTTGGGCTCAAAGAAATTGTGTGCAAAAGGAGGCTTGAAACCTGTCTAAGTTGAAAAATATTAAATAATCAACTAACCAAAAGGATAAGGGGATAGTCCAAAAAGCGCATGCAACTTGAACTCGCTCTATTATCCCATAATCAAGAGAAGAAATGTTATGTTGATAGTGGTTGTTCGCATAAAAGAAAATTTATGTCACTAAAAGAAAATGATAGAGGGAAAAATGCCACCTTTTTAAATAATGCTCCAACAAGAATGAATGGTAAAGGCATAGTGAGTCTTGATCAAAATATAAAAGCACAAAATGTGTTGTATGTGGATGGTCTCAAGCATAATCTGCTTAGTTTTAGCTAAATGTGTGATAGTGTCTATAATATGACCTTTCAATCCAAGGACTGTGAGATCGAGAGCATGAAGAATGGAAATCTAGTGGGAAAAGAAATAAGAAGCCATAAAAATGTATATGTGTTTGATGATTCCAGGGTTAGCTATTATTTAAAAAAAAAAAATGAAGTACAGGTTTGGCATAAGAGGCGTTGCCATATGAATTTTGGTAGCTTGATAAAAGTTAGCAAAATGTGAGCTATAACAGGATTACCAAGCTTGTCAAGGCTTGATGACTTGATTTGCAAGTCATGCCGATTTAGGAGGCAGAACACGACTCATTTCAACTCAAAAGAGTTTTCATCACCTAGACCACTAGAGATCATTCACATAGATATTCATGGCCCAACTAGAGAAAAGACCCCAAAAGGAGAAAGGTATTTCATGCTACTCATTAATTATTTTACAAGGGCGAGTTGGATTGTTCTCTTGAAAGAAAAGGCAGACGCATTTAAGCATTATAAAAATTTTAAGCTTAAGTAGAAAATGAGAAAGACTTAAACATAAAATGCTTAACATCATAAATAGGAGGAGCGTACACTTGAAGAGGGTTAAAATAATTCTATGAATAACATGGAATTAGAAGTAAGTATTCAGTAGCTAGAAATCCATAACAAAATGGAGTAGTGGAGAGAAATAACAAACCAATTCAGGAAATGGGTTAAGAAATGTTGGATGAAATAGATGTGTCTCACATATTCCAGGGAGAAGTAGCATAGGGAGTCGTATATCTATTGAACAGAACTCAACTCAGGCCTAATATTAATAAAAATCCCTGTGAGTTGTGGAAGGCAAGACTTGCATTAGTTAAAAACCCAAGGGTGTTTATAAGAAAGTGCTTCATCAAAATGAACGTTAAGAAGCCTAGAAAGTTTAAGTCTTTCCATGAAGAGAGAATATTATTCAGGTACTCTACTCTAGGTAGAGGATATAGGTGTTACAACCAGTGAACTTTAGGATTGCACTGATGTGAAAGTAGATGAAATATCTCCACAACCTTATTCCTCTATAAGAAATATGACCTCAGATGGGAAAGAAAATATATATGTGAGGTTCGTATACCTAAAAGAAATAGATTTAGATAGTGAAGGAGAGGAGCTAGGCACAAATACAAGGCCAAAGATACCTTCTAGGTATGTAGAGAAATAACATCCTTAGAGTGAGATACTTGGATATGAGAGACATGCTATTGAAATGAGGAGAAAACTTGTTGGCAGCTGAATTTGTGAAAATATGGCTCTACTATCATAGATTGTGTTAAGTTATGGTATGTTCTATGCTTAGAGAAATTTATTTTTCTTTCTTATTATTATTCATAGATTAGCAATCACATGTGCATAAGTAAAGTGCATATAGAAATTTGAATGATCATCAGAAAACAGGATTGTCAGATCAGCTTGATTCCACCACCAAAAAATGCAGCCTTCAGAGGAGGTCGAGATGGACCTATAGCATAGTTTAGAGGAGGAGATCTGATGGTCAACACTGGTCAAAATTTTTATTTGCAATTGCAGCTTCAGGTTTAGCAGCTTCTTTCCACATGTGTGAGAGAGAGTCTATTTTATGTGCAGTAGAGAAGAGTCTCTTTTCTACATAGGAGAGAGAGAGAGAGAGATGTGATGAGAAGAGTGAGTGCAAATGAGGAAAATTCCTCCTGTATTTATACATAATTTTTTATGTTTGAATAGATGCGACTATTGGGCTTCTGAGCCTACTTGAGTTGTAGGTTAGCTTGATAATAATTCCATAATCAAAATAAATTCATATCTCCATAAATACTTATCAGAATCGGATGTTCTTCAGATCAATCCTAAACCTCTCGATCAGAGGAATCTAATAAAAATATTATTAGCCATGAATAAGATGACCCACATGAAGTTTGGCCCTAGTTACCAATTTTAACAGTCCAACTCAACTAGGAAGAACTTCATCTACAATCTGTGTGTCGGTCGATACTATTCATCCATCATATTCACTCCCATGTATAGCCTGACCCTTGCCCTGCTCTGCTCTATTTTGCATGTTCTGATTTGTCTTGTTCTGCCCTGTACTAATCTATACTGCTCTGCTCTATTCTACTCTGCCATGTTCTGCTCTACTCTGCTTTGTTCTGGTCAACTCTACTTTTGTCTGAATTATGAAGAAGAAGAAATGATCGAGGATGTATCATACTAACTCAAAGTTAGTCTCAAAGTATGTACCACTGGTCCCAGACCAGTCTCAACCAACACGAAGTCAATGTCATAGTGAGTACAACTCTTACCACTAGTCCCACACCAATATCGTCCTCCACTGACTCAAAGTCAGTCTTAGAGTGCATACCACTGGTCCCAGACTAGTCTCAACCAACCCGAAGTCAGCATCATAGTAGGTACAACTCCTACCACTAGTCATAGACCAATATCACCATCTTAGAGAGTGTACCACTAGTGCTAGACTAGTATCAAATGACCCGAACTTAGTGTCGTAGTATGTACCACTCTCACTGGTCCTAGATGAGTACTGCACTGACTTGAGGTCACTCTCAAAGTATGTACCACTCGTCATGTCATGCTCCTATACCAATAGGTGTCATATGTCATGATTGAATTGATGAGCTCTATAATATGTTCATACCTTTTCTTGTTGCAAAGGTTTTCTATATTTTCAAAAAATCAAAAAATTTAAAAAATCTAAAGAGGGTATACCCTAAAAGAAAAATCAAAGGGTGAAAATAATAAAATGGTTAAAAAAATGAGAAAAGAGTTGAAACTATTTTTCTATAATTTAGTAGGTATCATAAGGGATGAAAGCCTACATTGAACATTCTTCATTGGGAAGTGCTCTAAAATATCTTTCCAATGGTGTGTGGATGTCCAAAAATGGCCTCCTGTATCAAATGTTATGGTTTGCCGAAGTCAGGATCTTGAAGTCCCAAGGAAGCCAAAATATCGGCAGTTAGTAGAGATTTAGGATGAATATCGAAGTTCAGAGGTCAGAGCATATTGAGATATCAGAGTTTGGAGGTTATTGAAATATCATAAATTTGAAGCCATCGGAACCTTAGAACTTATTAACACTTGAAGTTACAATATATTGACCTCTCGATGTTGTTAAAAGCACTTATGGATGCGTAGCATATTTGACGAAGGACTTTGTTACAAAACCAATGCTTGTTGGGACCTATTCTCTCTCCTCTAGTAGGACACATGGTGGTATGTGATTAGCTCTGAGAAGCTACAATGAAAATTGACATCAACATGAATTGACAGTACAGTCGACATGTGACAATGTTTTTTGGAATTTTAGGTGGCTCAATAGGGAAAATTAGGGTTCATGAAACTCAAAGTTAGTTTATCCTTGTTGGGTGCTTTCATAGACTTCCTCTTTGGTTCTTCCTAGTCTCCCAACCTCCCCTCTTATCCAACCTCTATGTTAGAACCTACATATTATTTGAAGATCCCAACATTATTGCTTAGGACCGCCATCAAGAGGCTCACAACAATATGGTTCATATCTCTAACTTATGCTTCTAGCTGCACAAACATTTCATTTGTAGGATCTTGATGGTTATTGAAATATTTATCTGCCATGGATAGGGTTTTATGAATTTCATATTAATAGATATAGATACCTTGTAACTCCCACAATATATCTAAATAAACGTTCTATAATCCTAATATGATCCATAAAGTGGCATGGATATTCAAGTAGATAGTTCATCACAACAAATATACTAAACTGTATGTAAAAATATAAAATATACACTTTGAGGGTTAATTTTTCCTTGGATTTATGGATTTGTTAAATATTGTGTTATGTGTGGAATATATGAAATATGGGAAATATATAACATACATGAATACAATTAGTAACAAATATAAGGATACAATATTTGATTTAGGAAAAACTTATGGGGAAATACATAGTTGGAAGGTGAGGTTATTCTACTATCTCTTCCCTTGAATGTAAATGGATGTATGTAAAAAGAAGTGAGACCAGGGGATCATTGGATAATATAGAATACAAACCCTTTCTATTTTCTCTTTCTCTTTCCACTCTCAGCTACAACACTTGTGGATGAAACAAAAAGCACTCAAATAGAATAAAATATATTTTCCTCCTAGTTTCCTAATTATATCATAACTTGACAATGAGCAAGGAGTTAAATTTTCCCCATTCAACCCTTACCATGAGTTACAACTTGACCCTTCTAGAGTATTCTTTATAGTTCCCATGAGATTATTTCCTTTTCAACGAGTAACAAGGGTAGATGTGGCATTTTCTCAAATTATGTTTATTAATTTTGATAGGTCAACATCCAAGAGGAGTAATGGCATCAATGTCTAAATTATGGAATCTAGGTCCAAAGTAAGATGATTCCTCAATTTTTGCCACTCAAAATGTAACGAGATATATGAAAAATAATATATTGATCTAATTCACGTCATTTGTATTTTTAAAAATTGTCACTCTAGGAATCATGGGTAGTGTGCTTTCATCGGCCTTATTAAAACATGAATTCTTAATCTAAGAAAACTCATTTATACTACTTAGTTTGGATTTTATAGTCCAATACAAAACATGAATTCTTAATCTAAGAAAACTCATTTATACTACTTAGTTTGGATTTTATAGTCCAATACAAAATTCATAATATGTACCTAAATGTCCCTTGGAAGCAATTTGCAACTCACTATAAAATTCAAATTGTGACTTGGATGGGAAAGTTGTTGCTTTTGTTGGACTCCTAGCACGTAGTTACATCTATTAACACCTCTATCCAAATGACTCTACACATTGAATAAATGATTTATTTGAGGATGTTTATCCTTATGATTTCTTCAGTAAATATATTCAAAATTTTCACAGGGGGTTGTACATTGTAGAATGCTTGCTCAAGAAAACATTGGTAATGTGATTGCGCGGGACTTGTCTAAATAAAAATACTTGATATTACAAAACTTGTTTATGCTACTTAGTAAGGTTTTATACCTTTAGAGATAATCACTTTATCCTTAAATGACTATTGGAAGTGAGTTGTAACTTGCCATAAAATTCAAAGCAAGACTCAAATGGTAAAACGACTAGTTTTGTTTGACTCATCGCACTAAGTTACAACTATCGACACCCTCCACCCCCCCAGTTATTACATAGGTTGAAAAATGATTTATTTGGGGACCTTCACATCAAGAGTTTTTTTCCAGTAAAGATTATTTCAAAATTTCTCCAAGGGGTTGGAATTTGAATAAAACATACTCGAGCAATCATGGCTAGTGTTCTTGCACGGACCTTAACCAAAAACATAATCTTCAGCTGACGAATTTTTTTCTTCTTATTGGTTCTAGTTGTATTCCCTTGGAAAAAATTCACAATATGTCCTTAAATAGACCTTGGAACCAAGTTGTAGCTCAGGATAAAATTCAAACCGAGACTCAAATGGGAAAATTGTTGTTTCCTTTATACTTTTGGTACTGAGATACCACTAGGGACACCCCCACACACTAAATCCACAGTTCAAAAATTGAATTTTTTGAGGATCTTTAGATCTATTGTGTTATTGACAAAAAATCAGTGTAAATTTTGCGTAAGGGTTTGGATTTTGCAAAATTCTCTCAAGCCTTGTGGGTAGCTTTCTCACATGGGACTTTGATAAATAAATCTTTCAAAATTTATATAACTTTTTTTTGTAGTTTGGTTTGGTTTTTATACAAACAAACAATATTCACAATATGTCCTTAAATGAATCTAGCAACTACGATGCAATTGGATATAAAATAAAAGTCAAGACTCAAATGGGGAAACTATTGGTTTGAGTGGAATTACGGCAATAGGTTATAGCCTCGGAAACCACACTCCTAGGATTTCATAGGCTATAAAATGATTTATTGAGGATATTTGAAGCTAGGGTTTACTAAAGGCCAACAGAAATATTGCAGGGAGGGGTGGATTTTGCAAAATACTCACTCAAGCGATGGTGAGTAGTGTTCTTGCATGTTCGTTGGGAAAAAACACTTTCCTTAGCTCACAAAACTCAATTTTGGTACTCCGTTTTGTTTTGATACCGACAGAAAAAATTCAAATTATGTATTTGAATGACTCAACGAAGTGAGATGAAACTAGCCATAAAATAAAAATTAAAACTATATTTGGTAACTATCAATTACATTGGAGTCCTAGCACCAATTTACATCTAGGAGCACCCACCCCATACCCTCTAATAGGCCAAAAAATGATTTATTATATCTCTTTGTAGGTAGGGTTTTGTTTAGTAGACACTCATGAAAATTTCACACAAGGTGTTGGATTTTATGAAACACTTTTAAGAGTATAACCTGTATACATTTGTCAAATTTGTTTTTATATCCATGAAAAAAATACCAATGCCTACGAACCACTAGGAGAGGGTGCCTAAGGAACCCACTCATGTACTAGACATCGAGGTAAGGTCCCGTGTGTAGGTTAAGGTGAATTTGGCTCAAGGTATATGATTGATTACATTAGTATAGTAGTTGAGTGATATGGTATCATCATTGAATTGGTCATGCATTAACATGAAATGGGGGTGAATTTTAGAATACACCTTGTATAGGTAGTCATATGTGAGTACCTAAGTGAAAATCTTATATGATATAAATAACATTAAGAAAATGTTGGAAATTTATTACACGCATAATATAACAATAATATGATCCTTTCAAATGCACAAATTTGTGTATTTTTTGTGAAATTATTATTACATTCTTTATGGTGGTACATTAATGATCATATTTGAGAAAGAATAATAAGGAATATACTATTATAGGGGAGGGATGAAAAGTGTAACACTCTATATGGTTGACCTCAAGGATTTATCTTACATGTATTTGTGTAATTGTTGACAAATATAGCTAGTTCATGAAAATATACTTTTACGACGTGAATGGAAATGCAATGTGAAACATAAGGATCTAGTAAAATAATTTAGCTTTCGAAGAAAATACGGGGGTTCTGAAATGTGGTTCTAAGTATACTAATAAAATCAAAATAATATTGGGGACATGTGGGACATAGTTAGAGGAAAATCATCTTGCATGTGGAGACTTGAGAGTAAAACATGGAAGAAAAAGGCTTCGAATAACTTTTTAAAGAGTGCACCATCTTTGAGGTGGGATGTTGATACCAAGGAGGTTCATTCTATGAGGGTGTTTCACTTGCATGGAATTATATCCTTATTATGTTAGCCTCCCTCACCTATTTATATATAAGGGAAAATAAAGATGTTTATTACTTTGTTATCATTATACTCTATTCATGAGGAAACCCTAGTATCACATTAAGGTACACAAAAAAGCCCCATAATATGAAAATGTGAGAGAGAGATATGTGTTTCATGAAAATATTTCCTTTGTGTGAATTTCAGGTTTCTTCATGTGATGCAAGTGTTTATGTTATGCATCTAGATCCTAGAGAAGAAAATATATTTGTTGTATTCCATGATGATCACTATGGTGGATATTGCTGTAATACTATATTTTCTAACGTAATAGAAGACATGAAAAATAGAGCTAACACCCTCAATTATTTTAAGAACATTTTCTTATGGGTTGTGAGGCTAGGAAAATATAATCATGAGATGAAATTGATGACTCTTGAGCATGTTGTGATTCCTTTATGAGAAGGCAAGTTGGTTACTATATATTTGATGATGTTCCATGTAGGTGTCATTTAAATTGATGTAATAGTTGAAGGCCAAGGAATCAAGCACACAAACTTAATATGGACATGTACATATGGATACAAGGGCTATGGTCGCCTTTCCATCCACTTGTGTGATGGAGCATGGCTAGGGATCATAAACCCCACGGAAGAAAATAATTCTAGTCTGAAGCTCATATGTTATAATTTTTTGTTGAATCCAAGGGAGGACTTGTTGATGTTGATACTAGATTATTTTGGATATTTAATGGTGGCTAGGGTTTTCTTGGTTTTACCTTGCTATAGTTGAGAGATCTAGATATTTTACCAATTTTGTGATAAATTTTGTTCACATGTATTTTATTTCTTCTATATATGTATAAATTATCTTGTTATCCAAGAATTGTGTGATTGCAAATTTGATTTTGATTCTTGCATTGTCTTCATGACTAAGTAATTTTCAAGGTTTTTCATTCATGTTGATTTGGTATGGCATAGGTTTGAAACTTTTAAGTGATTTAATATATAACTTTGAGATAAGAAATATATTTCTATTACATAATTTATTGGAATAAAGTCAATTTTAGATTGGGTATGCACTTGATCAAGAAGTGTAACCTAAGGGATAAAACATGTTGCAATTTGTGTGGGATCATCAACTACTGTATCAATAGAAATATGTCTTTTTGTTATGAATTCAAAAAGCCAATTCAAACACCTTCATCAATACAACATGTTAGATTTCTCACTTCACAATAGGTGATATTGCATCATCAAAACATCAATACAAATTCAACCTAACAATATAACACTTCAACATCAAGTAAAATATCACTTTAATTTATACATACATATATAAATATCCATATAAGTATACATACAAACACACACACACATAAACAAAACACTAAAAAATGTCTCCAATGTAGATATTTAAAAAAATGGCACAATGTTTTCAATATGCAAACCAACATGGTGCGCCTAAACATGGAAATATCGCATGTGGTGACCTATATAGAAAATGATTCTAATATACTAACAACATCTCAAGCCCAAGCATGGTAATTTGAGATATGATGTATGTATGAAATGTGGGGGTTGTCCACGTCCACCATCACCACCATCATTTGCATCTTGGAAGTAGATGTTTCTCTTATTACAAGAAGAAGGAGCTCAACTTTACTTTTCTTCTGGGGCATGCTTCTCTTTGGGGACTACACAAAGAAAAACAATTCCCATTACACTTTTTCCAAATTAAATTACACATTTACAAAATAAAACTTTATAATTCAAACCCATAAAACCCACTAAAAATGATACAATAAACGATGAGGGTGTTCTTATCCTTAGTGCCCCTAACAACTCTACTATACCACTCTTGAATAATTATAGGATTTAGACCATATAATTTAAACAAAAAAAATCCTAGAATCACTTCAATCCATCATAAAGGAAATAAATCACCAATGAATGATCTCATAATCAATGTCTCACCCAATAATAGAAATTCACTAGTAGGTGGAGTAGTGGACTACAATAACTACTCAAAGGAAGCATCTATTGTTGCATCCATTGAAGTACCATCGTTTGCTCATGGTTGAAGGACTACATGGAGACTATGTTGAGAAATAACTTGAGATTGAATAATGGTAGGGAAAATGATTTTGGGGTGGTAGGAAAGGATGGTTCCCAATGGTGTATGGATGAAAACTTTGTGGGGGGATGGTTTGGGGAAGGTGCTCGAGGAATGTTATACGTTATGATTAAATTTCATGTCTAATATTGATTGTGGAAGTTCCGCAGTTAAGGTAAGCTAGAAACTGAACATGAGGGAAAGGGAAATGTGATGATAATGATGGAAAAACAATGGGAAAATAATGAATGATGGTGAATGATATGTAGTGGTAAGAGTTTAAAATTGAGAAAATGAAGGAACCCCCATATATATTTATAATATTTCAATTAGTAAGAAGAAGAAGAAAGGAAAATAAGAAGAAAATGCTAGTACAGATAAGACCTTTTGAGGAGGAGAATCAAAGAGAAATTGACTGAGATAGAGCCTCCATGCTGAGCCAAACAATAGGTGAGTGAAAAATAGGTAAGAACCCAGAGTAAATAAACACCTACTCATAGTGGTTGTTTCCTGAGAACTCTTGAACCATAAAGAATGATAATGTGGCTCATAAAACATTTATTTATAGGAGATTTCCCCTCTCCTATCATCTAAGACCATGAAACCAAATTTTTCATATTCTTTATTTGAGAAGATATTATGCCATTCCATTTGCAATAATAACAAGAAAGCTATCATTCAATGACAATGGATCCTTAATATTACAGGCTATGGATAATAGTGTCCTCTACCTAAAACAAACATTTAAAATTTTACCTTGAAATGGAATTGTTGTGTGAGATCTCCAACACTCATAGTAAGGGTGGTTGGCCCTAAATAATACTAGTGGGGTTTAAGTCCATGTCCTATCCATTAATGCATGTTGGGGTGATGAAATTATTCCCCTCATTCCTCCAACAAACACCCCATCTAGGGAACTTCAATCCCATCCTTAAGTTTACATTATATTTATATATAAAGATAAAACAATTTATAGCCAAAAACTCTAATTTCCTCTATAATTGCCTCCATTTTTTTTTAGTATCATGGAGATTTATAAATTCTTCCCTACTGAATATGAAGTTGATAGGTGCAATCTTACACCTAGTAGGAAGGAAATTTGTGATTCATTTCATGCTAAACATACATGTAATACCTAAAAAAAGAAATATTAATAACAAAAAAGTGTAAGCCATAAATAAAATATTCAATATCCATAGCAACATAATTTTATATCAAGAGAGATAAATAACTGAAAATAAAAAAATATCCTATATTTCTTATTATTTAAAAATATTTCAATATCATCTTTAAAGAAAATATTTGAACTCCTATACTTTAATATATATATCATTGTGACAAATATTTCAATGTTCATCTTAAATAAATATTTTTATATTTTTATATATTTATATATAGAAACCAAGAATATTATTTTAATTTTTTCATATGTTATAGATGTATAATTTATTTAATTCTGGATATAAAGTTGATATATAAATTTAAAAAATACTTTAATATTTTTATATAAACACATAAGAAATATCAGACAATATATTAGAAATCAATATCTAATATGACAAATATTTCAATATCATACCATTGCAAATCAAAATTAATTTTTTTTCAAACATGCAAATTTATATCATTTTTAAAACTAACTTAACATTCTTTCTGATGCGGGAGCAACCAGCAGCAAAGCAAGCAAACGTGGACCAGAGGATCAGAACAAAAGAAAAGTGTGATTTAAAGCAGAAAAATAGATTTAAAAAGGATAAAGCAGATTTAAAGTGTGCATGCATAAAGCTTTGGTGGAGAAAATCACGAAAGGATAGGATTGATCCTTCCTAAAATTCTTATATATATGTAATGTGATAGGATGTGAGATATATTTGTTTGTGAGGAATTTTGTGAGGTTCAAGATGTAGCCGAGCGTGAGCTCGTTTTAAGGCTGAAATGTCTTAATTTTGTAACCGATTTGTGTGATATATAAAACCTGGGTCTAGTGTTTAAGTTTATGTGCGTTTTATAATTGATTTAATTTCGTGTGTGTATTTTATAAATAAATAGAAATGCCAGCATCAAGTTATTATGGCTCTGTGTATTTCTTAAATTGATGGAATCCATGTATGCTTCTAATTCGGTGCAGGAGGCTAATGTATTGAGAATAGATCTCGTCCGTATTGATTCGCGGCTTCCTCAAAATATCACATCCATTGAGCGCTTGAAACGAGCAATCCAACGAAGTCAAGAGAGATTCGAAAAGCTGCAGATCACGTCTTTGGTAATATTGCATGGGGATTTAAGCTCAGATAAGGTGATGCTTGATTCAAATGAAGATCCACCTTAATAACATTAAAGGTTTAAAAGCTCATGAAACTCTTCAGTTTAGGCTTGTGGGCCATAAACCACAAGTCCCAGATCAAGAATTTTTTAAAGAAATTGGGATTTTGGGGAACCCCCAAATTCTCATATTCATCAGTTGGTATCAGAGCAGGGAAAGGATTCCTGGGAGAAGAAAGAAGAATGCGAGTAGAAGTGGAAAGATGTACAGTTGTGTTAAAGATGGAGAGTTTATGGTCTTGCTATTGTGCAGATGGCGGCAGCTGAAGGTGAGAAGATTTGCAGCAACCTAGAGAAGGATGCGAAAAGACCGAGTGCGGAGGGCTTGGTGAGGTATCGTGTAACAGAGAAGGCTGTTACTGCAGAGGTTGGTTGCAGCTCACATAGTTCTAGTGAAGGAATGCAGTGGATAAAATTGCTAAAGACCAGGAGAAGCATATAACCAGGAGGTCATAAATTTTTGTGCCTCGGGAGTCTGATGCGGGAGCAACCAGCAACAAAGCAAGCAAACGTGGACCAGAGGATCAGAACAAAAGAAAAGTGTGATTTAAAGCAGAAAAATAGATTTAAAAATGATAAATCAGATTTAAAGTGTGCATGCATGAAGCTTTGGTGGAGAAAATCATGAGAGGATAGGATTGATCCTTCCTAAAATTCTTATATATTTGTAATGTGATAGGATGTGAGATATATTTGTTTGTGAGGAATTTTGTGAGGTTCAATATGTAGCCGAGGGTGAGCTCGTTTTAACGCTGAAATGTCTTAATTTTGTAACCGATTTGTGTGATATATAAAACCTGGGTCTAGTGTTTAAGTTTATGTGTGTTTTATAATTGATTTAATTTCGTGTGTGTATTTTATAAATAAATAGAAATGCCAGCATCAGGTTATTATGGCTCTGTGTATTTCTTAATTTGATGGAATCCATGTATGCTTCTAATTCGGTGCAGGAGGCTAATGTATTGAGAATAGATCTCGTCCGTATTGATTCGCCACTTCCTCAAAATATCACATCCATTGAGCGCTTGAAACGAGCAATCCAACGCAGTCAAGAGAGATTCGAAAAGCTGCAGATCACGTCTTTGGTAATATTGCATGGGGATTTAACCTCAGATAAGGTGATGCTCGATTCAAATGAAGATCCACGTTAATAACATTAAAGGTTTAAAAGCTCATGAAACTCTTTAGTTTAGGCTTGTGGGCCATAAACCACAAGTCCCGGATCAAGAATTTTTTAAAGAAATTGGGAATTTGGGAACCCCCAAATTGTCATTTTCATCACTTTCACGGGATACATTTGAATTTAAATAGAAATCCATAAAATAAAATTGAAATATGTTGAATTATGAACATGGAAACATTTAATAAACCCAGTCAAGTGGCGAAGGCTTGCCATAATGACATGAAAATAACACTGGAACATTTAACAATCTAGTTATCAAAGTGATTAAGTCATGTCAAAATTATCAAATGGCCAAGCCCCGTCATAATAACATAAAAATAATCACTAAAACATTTAACAATCCAGTCATAAAACTGACTAAAGCATATCAAAACTAAAACAGGCAAAATTATTTCACATATTATTAACTCCCAAACCAACTTAAACAGTAATGGAGTCTGGCTTTATCGAAGTCTGGCAGCATTGGAGGCAAAAGTCGTGATAATAATCGCAGCAGTCGCAGTCTTCTTCCCCAAACCTATGCACCTGCCCAGGGCTGCTGGCAATAAACACATCCACATCAAACAGTTTTATAGTCAATAAGAAATTAATATTTTTTCATAGTTTAACTACATTTTGTTTTTGGTTTTTCGAATTGAATTACTTAGAATCAGATATCTGAATTATAAATTATAAGTGATCTCTATAAGTGTTAATCAAATTTTTCAAAAACCCTAAATATTCAAAATAAAACATTTCAAAAAATTATACGACACTTTTGTCCTAAGCGAGCAACTCTAAGCTTTTCAACTTTGCTTAACGCCTCTAAGTAGGCGCCGTTGTCTGCCGGTTTTCCAGAGGCACCATCATCGTTTATGCCTGTTAATGGATATAGCAGTAAGAAGATTGGCGAAAATGCAACAAAACACTTTAAGGTATTTTACCTGATGGCGTCGGTTGTGGTTCTGGTGTTGGTCTGAGGATTGCTCTTACAGGAGATAGCAGGAAGGCCGGAGTTGTAAGAATTAAATATAACAGCGATAAGGCATGAATTGTAAGAATTAAATATAACGAATAATAAATAGAGATACGGTTGGACTGGTAAGAATTAAATATAATATTCGTTAGCAAAATCCGAATAAATCACATGCGAAATTTTAAATGTAGATTCCTTGTTGGCAGAGGACACGTTGTCATTTAGCTCTATATTTAGAAATAATAAATGTATCTTGAACACGATTCCTATATATTATATTATTTTGAAAATTTTAAATTTTGTGGGGCCATAAAAAGAAATCTTAAAACAAAATATTAAAATTAATGTTGCATTTGAAAATAATAAAGTAATCTTTTAATTAATATATTAATATAGAGATTGTAAATTATTCTTTTTAATATGGATTTTTTAGTAATAATTTAAGATTTTTTTGCTCAGTGAATTTTTGATTTCTGTTATTCATCTTTTTTTTTACTATATATAAAGGATCCAAGAACTTCGTGAAAAACCCTTAGGGCACTTAGATTCTGCACCATTTGAATAAATTTCTACTGCATATTAGAGAGATTAGATTGGAAACAATAAATTCCTTCTAAATTTTAGAGAAATCATAGTGGAAAAACAGCAGGAAAATGAGGCTATTTTTTCTTATTCACACTAATCAACTAAGTGTTATGCATAACCCTCCCTCTCAAAGACATGCACCTATTGGACCACAATCTCTCATAAAAGTTGCTCGGCATCTTAATATGAATGAAGAGGTTTTCATTTAATATTACATTTAAAAATAATAAAATGATATTTACAATAACAAATTAAAAAAGTGTAATAACAAAAACATTGCTTTAGTACTTAATATGGAGTATATGTATGTCATAGATACCTTGTAAAAACAAGAGACACTTGGTAGCAATGTAAGTGCTTACAATGCTTTTTGGTTTTTGCATTTTTCTTCATATAAATTACATGTAAAAAATAATATCACTAGGTCACTTGTTTTATGACACACTATGTAGAAGTCTACTTCTAAATAAATACACTAGGAATATAACCTATGTGAGTCAACTTGACTATATAGTTAAAGTTCTCAAATAGCTTTGTTGCACATGCCCTTTCCCACATTCAAAAAATTAACCATATTTAAT
>APFE030229752.1:109811-150272 GCA_000404065.3 Pinus taeda
AAAGTTTTATAAATTAAGGTGCAAATTGATGTATTTTCTATGATATATATATTTTTATTTTCTTCTTCTTATTTTGAAATTTTGAAAATAATTTTGAGAATAAAATAATTATTTACAACATCTCATTGTAGAATAAACAAATAATCATGAATTGGTCCTATAAATTTTAGGACCGTAACAGAATCAATAAAGATAAAAGAGCATCCGAGAAAAGAGAAGATCAACAATGGAGAACAAAGAATGCACAAAATCATAAGTGTCATATATTTGGACATAATGCTATTGATTATAGAAGGATGAAAGATGAAAAAGATGAAAATCCTAGATGTAGTAAGTATGAAAATTTTAGATATAAAAACTCTCATCCCAAGATCGAAATGTCTTCCCTCACCTATTAAGTGAAGTAGAATGCTTCAAATGTAATAATTTTGGGCACAAAGAAATTGTGTGCAAAAGGAGGCTTGAAACTTGTCTAATTTGAAAAATATTAAACAATCAAATAACCAAAAGGATAAGGGGATAGACCAAAAAGGGCATGCAACCTGAACTCCCTCTATTATCCCATAATCAAGAGAACAAAAGTTATGTTGATAGTGGTTGCTCGGATAAATAAAATTTATGTCACTAAAAGAAAATGATAGAGGGAAAAATGCCACCTTTTTAAATAATGCTCCAAGAAGAATGAAGGGTAAAGGCATAGTGAGTCTTGATCAAAAGATAAAAGCACAAAATGTGTTGTATGTGGATGGTCTCAAGCATAATCTGCTTAGTTTTACCTAAATGCGTGATAGTGTCTATAATGTGACCTTTCAATCCAAGGACTGTGAGATCGAGAGCATGAAGAATGGAAAGCTAGTGGGAAAAGAAATAAGAAGCCATAATAATGTATATGTGTTTGATGATTCCAGGGTTAACTATTATTTAAACAAAACAAATGAAGTACAGTTGTGGCATAAGAGGCGTGGCCATATGAATTTTGGAAGCTTGATAAAAGTTAGGAAAATGTGAGCTGTAACAGGATTACCAAGCTTGTCAAGGCTTGATGACTTGATTTGCAAGTCATGCTGATTTGGGAGGCAGAATAGGACTCATTTCAAGTCAAAAGAGTTTTCATCACCTAGACCACTAGAGATCATTCACATAGATATTCATGTCCCAACTAGGGAAAAGACCCCAAAAGGAGAAAGGTATTTCATGCTACTCATTAATTATTTTACAAGGGCCAGTTGGATTGTTCTCTTAAAAGAAAAGGCGAACGCGTTTAAGCATTATAAAAATTTTAAGCTTATGTAGAAAATGAGAAAGACTTAAACATAAATTGCTTAACATCATAAATAGGAGGAGAGTACACTTGAAGAGGGTTCAAATAATTATATGAATAACATGGAATTAGAAGTAAGTATTCAATAGCTAGAAATCCATAACAAAATGGAGATATGCAGAGAGAAATAACCAACCAATTCAGGAAATGGGTTAAGAAATGTTGGATGAAATAGATGTGTCTCACATATTCCAGGGAGAAGTAGCATAGGCAGTTGTATATCTACCGAACACAACTCAAATCGGGCCTAATATTAATAAAAATCCCTATGAGTTGTGGAAGGCAAGACTTGCATTAGTTAAAAACCCAAGGGTGTTTATAAGAAAGTGCTTCATCAAAATGAACGTTAAGAAGCCCGGAAAGTTTAATTCTTTCCATGAAGAGAGAATATTATTCGGGTACTCTACTCTAGGTAGATGATATAGGTGTTACAACCAGTGAACTTTAGGATTGCACTGATGTGAAAGTAGATGAAATATCTCCACAACCTTATTCCTCTATAAGAAATATGACCTCAGATGGGGAAGAAAATATAGATGTGAGGTTCGTAGACCTAAAAGAAATACATTTAGATAGTGAAGGAGAGGAGCTCGACACAAACACAAGGCCATAGATACCTTCTAGGTATGTACAGAAATAACATCCTCAGAGTGAGATACTTGGATATGAGAGACATGCTATTGAAATGAGGAGAAAACTTGTTGGCAGCTGAAGTTGTGAAAATATGGCTCTAGTATCATAGATTGTGTTAAGTTATGGTATGTTCTATTGTTAGAGAAATTTAATTTTCTTTCTTATTATTATTCATAGATTAGCAATCACATGTGCATAAGTAAAGTGCATATAGAAATTTAAATGATCAACAGAAAACAGGACAAGACAAGAGACACAAGATGTGGCAGCCAACCAGGGACAAACTCCACAATGCATGGGGAAACCCTTTGATCAAATCTTCTTTTATCTTCAATAATTCAGCATAGATAAATATTACAATAAATCTGATTTATGTTAGTAGTAGCAAACCATAGATTAGTAGCATCTTCAACATCAAAACTAGGGCATACGATATCTCACAAACCGACTTTCAAATGAGCTTGATTCCACCACCAAAAAATGCAGCCTTCAGAGGAGGTTGATATGGACCTATAGCAAAGTTTAGAAGAGGAGATCTGATGGTCAACACTGGTCAAACTTTTTATCTGTAATTGCAGCTTCAGGTTTAGCAACTTCTTTCCACATGTGAGAGAGAGAGTCTATTTTCTGCGCAGTAGAGAAGAGTCTCCTTTCTACATAGGAGAGAGAGAGAGAGAGATGTGATGAGAAGAGTGAGTGAAAATGAGGAAAAGTCCTCCTGTTTTTATACATAATTTTTTTATGTTTGAATAGATGCGAGTATTGGGCTTCTGAGCCTACTTGAGTTGTAGGTTAGCTTGATAATAATTCCATAATCAAAATAAATTCATATCTCCATAAATACTTTTCAGAATCGGATGTTCTTCAGATCACTCCTACACCTCTCGATGAGAGGAATCTAATAAAAATATTATTAGCCATGAATAAGATGACCCACATGAAGTTTGGCCCTAGTTACCAATTTTAACACTCCCTCTCAACTAGGAAGAACTTCATCTACAATCTGCGTGTCGGTCGCTACTATTCATCCATCATATTCACTTTCATGTATAGCCTGACCCTTGCCCTGCTCTACTCTATTTTGCATGTTCTGATTTGTCTTGTTCTGCCCTGTACTAATCTGTACTGCTCTGCTCTATTCTACTCTGCTCTGTTCTGCTCTACTCTGCTTTGTTCTGTTCAACTCTACTTTTTTCTGAATTATGAAGAAGAAGAAATGGTCGAGGATGTATCATACTAACTCAAAGTTATTCTCAAAGTATGTACCACTGGTCCCACACCAGTCTCAACCAACACGAAGCCAACGTCATAGTGAGTACAACTCTTACCACTAGTCCCAGACCAGTATCGTCCTCCACTGACTCAAAGTCAGTCTCAGAGTGCATACCACTGGTCCCAGACCAGTCTCAACCGACCTGAAGTTAGCATCATAGTAGGTACAACTCCTACCACTAGCCCTAGACCAGTATCACCATCTTAGAGAGTGTACCACTGGTGCTAGACTAGTATCAAATGAACCAAACTTAGTGTCTTAGTATGTACCACTCTCAGTGGTCCTAGATGAGTACTGCACTGACTCGAAGTCAGTCTCAAAGTATGTACCACTGGTCATGTCATGCTCCTATACCAATAGGTGTCATATGTCATGATTGACTTGATGAGCTCAGTAATATGTTCATACCTTTTCTTGTTGCAAAGGTTTTCCATCTTTTGAAAAAATAAATAAAATTTAAAAAATGTAAAGAGGGTATACCCTAAAAGAAAAATCAAAGGGTGAAAAGGATAAAATGGTTAAAAAAATGAGAAAAGAGTTGAAACTATTTTTCTATAATTTAGTAGGTACCATAAGGGATCAAAGCCTACATTGGACATTCTTCATTGGGAAGTGCTCTAAAATATCCTTCCAATGGTGTGTGGATGTCCAAAAATGGCCTCCTGTATCAAATGTTATGGTTTGCCGAAGTGAGGATCTTGAAATCCCAAGCAAGCCAAAATATTGGCAGTTAGTAGAGATTTAGGATGAATATCAGAGTTCAAAGGTCAAAGCATATTGGGATATCAAAGTTTGGAGGTTATTGAAATATCATAAATTTGAAGCCATCGGAACCTTAGAACTTCTTAACACTTGAAGTTACAATATATTGATGTCTCGATGTTGTTAAAAGCACTTATGGATGCGTAGCATATTTAACAAAGGACTTTGTTACAAAACCAATGCTTGTTGGGACCTATTCTCTCTCCTCTAGTAGGACACATGGTGGTATGTGATTAGCTCTGAGAAGCTACAATAAAAAATGACATCAACATGAATTGACAGTACAATGGACATGTGACAACTTTTTTTTGGAATTTTAGGTGGCTCAATAGGGAAAATTAGGGTTCAAGAAACTCAAAGTCGGTTTATCCTTGTTGGGTGCTTTCATAGACTTCCTCTTTGGTTCTTCCTAGACTCCCAATCTCCCCTCTTATCCAACCTCTACGTTAGAACCTACATATTATTTGAAGATCCCAACATTATTGGTTAGGACCACCATCAAGAGGCTCACCACAATATGGTTTATATCTCTAACTTATGCTTCTAGCTGCACAAACATTTCATTTGTAGGATCTTGATGGTTATTAAAATATTTATCAGCCATGGATAGGGTTTTATGACTTTCATATTAATAGATATAGATACCTTGTAACTCCCACAATATATCTAAATAAACGTTCTATAATCCTAATATGATCCATAAAGTGGCATGGATATTCAAGTAGATAGTTCATCACAACAAATATACTAAACTGTATGTAAAAATATAAAATCTACACTTTGAGGGTTAATTTTTCCTTGGATTTATGGATTTGTTAAACATTGTGTTATGGTTATGTATGAAATATATTAAATATGGAAAATAGATAACATACATGAATACAATTAGTAACAAATATAAGGATACAATATTTGATTTAGGAAAAACTTATGGGGAAATACCTAGTTGGAAGGTGAGGTTATTCTACTATCTCTTCCCTTGAATGTAAATGGATGTATGTAAAAAGAAGTGAGACGAGGGGATCATTGGATAATATAGAATATAAACCCTTTCTATTTTCTCTTTCTCTATCCACTCTCAACTACAACACTAGTGGATGAAACAAAAAGCACTCAAATAGAATAAAATATATTTTCCTCCTAGTTTCCTAATTATATCGTAACTTGACAATGAGCAAGGAGTTAAATTTTCCCCATTCAACCCTTAACATGAGTTACAACTTGACCCTTCTATAGTATTCCTAATAGTTCTCATGAGATTATCTCCTTTTCAATGAATAACAAGGGTACATATGGCATTTTCTCAAATTATGTTTGTTAATTTTGATAGCTCAACATCCAAGAGGAATAATGGCATCAATGTCTAAATTATGGAATCTAAGTCCAAAGTAATATTGATAACTTAAATGGAGATAGCAGGAAACGGGCCAAAATGCAAACGCCCAACACTAAAATGGAGTTCGAAGCAGCCATTGGTATCGTTCCTAAAAACACTCAAAAACAATTCGAGAAACAAAGAAATGAAGCACAAACGAGATGAGGTGTTGAATAAAACCAGGGGAGAGGAAAATATAAATAGAGAGAAGGCCGGAGTTGTAGGAATTAAATATAACAGCTATAAGGCATGAATTGTAAGAATTAAATATAACGAATAATAAATAGAGATACGGTTGGACTGGTAAGAATTAAATATAATATTCGTTAGCAAAATCCGAAGAAATCACATCAGGTAAAGTTAAAGATGGCTTACCGCAAATCTAGATTCCAGAGGAGAAATAATAAATGTATCTTGAACATGATTTCTATATATTATATTATTTTGAAAATTTTAAATTTTGTGGGGCCATAAAACAGAAATCTTAAAACAAAATATTAAAATTGATGTTACATGTAAAAATAATAAAGTGATATTTAATAATTATTTTTTAAATAATAAAGTAATATTTAATAATTATTTTTTTAATTAATATATATATATAGAGATTTGTAAATTTTTCATTTTTTTTATATGGATTTTTTTAGTAAAATTTTAGACTTTTTTAATGAGTGAATTTTGATTTGTGTTATTCAAATTGGTTTTTTTTACTGTAGATATGGATCCAATTTGGTGAAAACCCCTTAGGGCACTTAGATTATGCACCATTTCAATAAATTTCTACTGCATATTAGAGAGATTAGATTGGAAACAATAAATCTTTTCTAAATTTTAGAGAAATCATAGTGGAAAAACGCCATAAAAATGTGGCTATTTTTTCTTTTTTACACACACACATATATCATTTTTCTTATTCACACTAATCAACTAAGTCTTATGCATAACCCTCCCTCTCAATGACATGCACCTATTGGACCACAATCTCTCATAAAAGCTGTTCAGCAGCTTAATATGAATGAAGAGGTTTTCATTTAATATTACATTTAAAAATAATAAAATGATATTTACAATAACAAATTAAAAAAGTGTAATAACAAAAACATTGCTTTAGTACTTACTATGGAGTATATGTATGTCATAGATACCTTTTAAAAACAAGAGACACTTGGTAGCAACGTAACTTCTTACAATGCTTTTTGGTTTTTGTATTTTTCTTCATATAAATTACATGTATAAAATAATATCACTAGGTCACTTGTTTTATGATACAATATGTAGAAGTCTACTTCTAAATAAATACACTAGGAATATAACCTATGTGAGTCAACTTGACTATATAATTAAATTTCTCAAATAGCTTTGTTGCACATGCCCTTTCCCACATTCAAAAAAATAACCATATTTAATATAAATTAAATATAAAATTAATTTCATGCAATAAAATATTATTTTAATATATATTTTAATTTTATTTTACTTCAACTATATAGTTTTTGGTTAATCATTATTATTTTCTTAAATTATAGTATTGTAATATTTTTTTAATAATTATAGATAATTTAAAAGTTTTTAAATTAATTAATTTATTTTTATTTTAAAAATATAAGAAAGCAAATTAAAAACTATTTTAAATTTTAATTAAAAATAAAAATGTATTCTTATAAAAGTATATGCTTTTTCTTTTTTGTATTTTTCTAGATATAAACTACATGAAATAAATGCTATCACTAGGTCACTTGTTTTATGACACCTTCTGTAGAAGTAAGTTTCTAAATAAATACAGTAGGCATATAACCTATGTGAGTCAATTTGGAAATAGCTTCTTTACACATGCCCTTTTTCCACATTCAAAAAGTTAACCATATTTAGTATAAAATAAATATAAATAATATCATGCAATAAAATATTATTTTCAAATATATATTTTATTTTATTTTAATTCGACTATACAATGGGTTCATCATTATTATTATTTAAAATTTATAGTATTGGTAAATATTTCTTTAATGATTTATAATTTTAAAATTTTTATTTAATTAATTAATTTTTTAATATTTAAAAATATATACAAATAGGCTAATTAAAAACCTATTTTATAAATTTTAATTAAAAAATAAAAATACTATTGCTTAATAAAAGTATATGCTTTTTATTTTTTTTTTTTGTGGATTAAGCCACATGCAACAGATAATATCAGTAGGGTCACTGTTTTTGTGACACCTTGTGTAGAACATAGGCTTATGAAATAAATACACTAGGCATATAACCTATGTATGTCTACTTGACTAATTCTTTAAAATTCTCAAAAAACTTTGTTGCACATGTCCTTTTTTCACATTCAAAAAATTAGCCATATTTAATATAAAATTAAATATAAAACTATATTCTTATAAAAGTATATGCTTATAAAAGTATATTCTTTTATTCTTACAAAATTAAATAAAAGTATATTCTTATAAAAGTATATGCTTTTTTTTTTGTATTTTTCTCATATAAACTATATGCAAAAAATAATATCACTAGGTCACTTGTTTTATGACACCTTGTGTAGAATTAGGCTTCTAAATAAATACACTAGGCATATAACCTATGTGAGTCTACTTGACTAATTAGTTAAGGTTCTCAAATAACTTTGTTGCACATGTCCTTTTCCCATGTTCAAAAAATTAACCATATTTAATATAAAATTAAATATAAATAATTTCATGTAATAAAATATTATTTTTGAATATATTCATATTTTAAATTTTTTTTAATTCAACTATATAGTTGGCTTAATCATTATTATTTTTAACAATAATTTATTTTTAAAATATTTTTTTAATAATTTATAATATTGAAATTTTTATAATTAATTTATTCCTCTAATTAGAAATATAAAAAAAATAGCAAATTAAAAATACTTTAAATTTTAATTAAAAATAAGAGTATATATATTTTTTTGGATAAATGTATAAAAATGAAGTCCAAGTGGAATAGCTCAAGTGGGAATGGAAGTGCAAATAAAGTCTCAATGAACCTATCTTGGTTTCGAATCTTGTGCTACCCTCCCCTCAGTCAATAATAGACATGTAAAAATTAAAATAAGAGTCCTCCCATGCTTAACAAAAAAATATATAAAAATAAAAATAAATATATTTTTATAACCATAAATTAAATATAAAAAAATTAAATACGGTTGAATAACATATTAATTTTACACTCAAAAGGAAAATAAATATCCCGAATTTATTCTATTTAAAATAAAATATCCAATACCTTATTTGAATGGTAAAGGTATTTAACTTAAAATAAAATACCCAATACATGAATTGAATTGTAAAAATACTGTTATAAAATTTTGATTTTATATTTATTTCATTCAAGAGAAAGAAAAAAATGTACCTCGAAATTAAAAAAAGAAAAGTACGAACAAGGTTAACACCCTCTAAACTCTGTCACATTGGAGAAAGTTTTAGGTACAACCCAGAGGGTTATACGAGAAATATACGCACTCCGGGGTAGTCCTGAGAATTTATTAAGAAAAAAATGTGCTTAGAAATTAAAAAAAAAAAAAAGTACGAACAAGGTTAACACCCTCTAAACTCTATCGGATTGGAGAAAGTATTTAGGTACAACCCAGAGGGTTATACGAGAAATATACCAACTCCGGGATAGTCCTGAGGATTTATTAAGATAAATCCATTGCTATTATTATTATCTCACGCCTCCGGGTTTGTAGCCCCATAGATAAAAAAAATGATTTCATTAATGTAGAATTAGTATGTATTATATAAGTATGCATAGATTTATTTTTGGTGTAGAATCTAACATAATCATAGAGGGATCAAATTTCTTCAAGTACAAACATATTTAGAGTGCAAAATACATTATCTTAATTTTCATTGTCTAAATTGAATTTTTGAATGCTAAATAAAGTATATATATAGCACTAAATAAACTTTTTAACCATAAAATATAATTTTTTTTATGATATATAATAAATCTTTTAAAAATGATATATAATATATATGTAACTGAAATTAAACCAAACAATCTTTTAAACCGTAAAATTTGATTTTTTATATAGATAATTCTTTTAAAATAATATGTAATTGTTCACACCTAATCATATAGATTGGGTGAAACAAGTGTAATTAGTGTAAATAAATAATAAATAAAATGGAGAGTCATTGAACCGTCACTCCCTCTTGTATATAATAATGAACACTTTGAATGAATAAGACGATTACATTTGAGGAGTTACCTCATTGTATGAGAGCCAACGCCATTTTTGGCTTCCCTCTCTCCTTTCTAACTCCTCTCTCGCAACTACTCTCCCTCTTCGCAACTTCTCCCCCTCCTCGTTATGTGAGGCAATTGCACCACAAGCACACTTGAGGTATCACTCTCTTAGTTTCATAGTGTTAAACACGAGTACGGTGAATGAAATTCTCTTACGACTCTTTATTGGCATTCTGAACCCTAAATGGCTATTTTTGTTTGTTCATACATTTTATTTATAAATCACACTCACTTAGTGTTAAGCGTTAATATTGAGTTTAAGCGCTAAATCTTTTCTTAAGGTCTTTATTAAAATATGAGTTAAGCACGTGGGTAGTATTCGGCAAGTGGTAAGCACTATCTCGCACGTCCTAAAGGCTCCAAATGGTATTCCTAAATTTCACGTGATTTACCTTAGTGGGCGACACGTAGCACGAGAAAACCACTTTTCTCGCACGCTCTAAGATTTTCCAAGCTAGTTAAGCAGGTGATGCAATAGCCATTGGATCAAGCTAGATTCATCAATGGTGGAGATTGACCAAGCTAGTTGGCGAGGAGATGACGTGATAGTCATTCGATTAGACAAGTGAGATCTGTGAGTCATCGCATTGGAAGATGCATGTGAGTTAATTTAAATTTCGGATGTGATAAGGTTATGAACAAGGGTTTTAGTTCCTTTTGGTTCTGTTATGAGATTGCATGAGACTCATTCGATTGGATGGGTCCCATTGATTGTGGAGATCGTGTGGGCTAGTTGGCGAGCGCGTGATGCGATATCCATTGGATTTGGAGAAGTGAGATCAATGGCACGGATTGAAGTGCTTGATAAAAGGAGAAGTCAACAAGGGACCGACAGTGATTGGTCAGATAAGAGGGATCCTCAGGGGGAAAATCCACATACAGAACCGAATTTAAGCACAGCTGATTGGTTACAAAGTTAATGAGTAGCTGAATTACAGACTACCACCTCATGTTCGTCAACCTCCTGTGTCATTTGTTTACTAGCAGAAGAGTGATTTTTTACATAATCCATTTTTAAAACATAGTCATTGATATCTATTGTGGGAGTGGTTCTCACCAAGAAGGAGTACTGTCCAGAATGGTCCTAGAAAATCAAACACACTCTCATTTATAATGAGTTGTGGAAAGGAGTGTGTGTTGGAGACAAAGACAAAAAGCCATAATAGCTTACTTGAGACAAAGAATTCAACGTTTGGGAAAATAAGAACAACAAGCCTTATGCATTGATAGTAACATGAATAAATGAAGAGGTGAGTTGCCATATTTCAACATTTTTAGATGCTTTCGAAGCCTTATAAAAATTGAAGGAACTCTGTGACTCACACTCTGCACTAGAAGTTGTTCAACTCATGAATAAATTGTTCACCCTTGAATTACAAAATGATGATCCTCTTGCTCTTGCATGAGAAGTAAAATCTATTATGCATGATATCAAAGTCCCTAATGTTGAATTGGACATTCCTCTGATATCTTTTATCAAGGTGCTTAATCCCACTTAATTAAATTATCTTGAGTCATTGCAAGCAAATGGAAACCTCAAAGATATTACCTTTGACTCCCTTGTGAAAAATTGCTGAAAGAGAGAAAGATTTTGGGAAAAAGACAACTCCTCAGTCTTCTAAAGAGGTTGTGTGCCTTGCACATAGAGAGAAAAATCTTGCTCAAAATTATTCAAGAGGAATAGGTGGTCAAAAAGGAAGGGGAAGAAATTTTAGAGACAGGGGGGCAGGCACTCTCAAGGAGAAAAGTTATATTTTCACTACATACGCTGCAAAAGAGAGGGATCATAGGATGCATCCACATGCAAGTTGCCTTGGGACAGAATTGAGCATGAAAGTAACCATCTCAAAGGTAAATGTAATGATAAACAGGAAAGATATAGCACCTAAATATGCTCAGTATGTTGTGGCACACTCCGATATTGGAGTAAATGAAGACTTATTTAATGCTTCACTTACTTCTTGGAAACATGATTGGTTGCTTGATACAAGAGCAACTTGCCACATGACTTTTAGAAGATATTTTTTTGAAGAATTTACTGACAATGTTGATGGAGCAGTATAATTTGTAGACAAATCAAAACTCAAGCCATTAGGGCTTGGTATAATCAGGCTTAAATTGCTTGGTCTTCCACACTTTCTTTTGCATCATGTCTTATATCTCCCACAGCTGAGGAGAAAATTGTTGTCCTTGGTCCACATCCACCAGCAAGGATACTCCATTCATATGTTAT
Organism: Pinus taeda; assembly: GCA_000404065.3. NCBI lineage: Eukaryota > Viridiplantae > Streptophyta > Pinopsida > Pinales > Pinaceae > Pinus > Pinus taeda. Next base: position 121,693 of record APFE030229752.1, read on the forward strand.
ATGGAAATATTGAGGTGAGAAAAGCATGAGACCACTCACTTGTCATGACAAGGATAGATGAAGAAAGGCTTCTCAAGCTGCACGGTACCTCTGCTCATGCACAAAATTTCTCATACAATTCTCATTATGAAGAAGGTACATTTCCATCAAGTTTATTATGGCATGCTATATTTTGACACTGGAACTATGACAACCTCCGCTTGTTGAAGAAAAATGGTGTTACTGGTTTGCCTACAATTCCCAGGAAACTTAAGCAATGTGATGCTTGCATTCTAGGAAAACATAATAGTAGCCTTTTCATGATTCACATTCCAGAGCACGTAGAAAAATTAAACTCGTTCATTCAGATTTATGTGGTCCAATACATGTTCCTTAAGAAAATGGTAATAAATATATGATGACATTTATTGATGAATACAACAGAATGTGTTGGGTTTATTTATTGAAGAACAAATCTGATGCTTTGCAAACATTCAAGAACTTTCATACATGGATTGAAAATGATGCACAATCTCATATTGGTTCTATTCGCACTCATAATGGAAATGAATACACTTCAAATGAATTTGAAAACTATCTTCGCCAAGATGGGATCAAATATCAAACAACTGTGCGTTATAATCCCCAACATAATAGAGTAGTTGAAAGAATGAATAGGACAATCTTAAATATGGTTCACTTGATGATGTTTGTCAAAAATGTAAAAAAGATGTTTTGGGCTCATGCAGTTCTATGTTTTTTATATGTAAAGAATAGAATTCCATCTAATGGTATTAGAAACAAGACTCCTTATGAAATGTGGTATGGGCACATTCCCTCGGTAAAGCATCTGAGGATCTTTGGTTCCACATGTTATGCCTTGATACCAAAGGTACATAGAAGAAAACTTGGTGCGAGAAGTCATAAGTGTATCTTCCTAGGGTATTCAAACACCTCCAAAGCATACCATCTCTATGATTAAGTCAATAAAAAGTTTGTTGTATCTAGAGATGTAATTTTTCTTGAATCTTCCAAAAGTGATAATGTTGTTGAGTGGCAACTCGATCATTTGGATAGATTCACAAATGAAAAATCATTTCAATAACTCGATAATAAAATTCCACATCTTGAAGGTGGGATTCCTATACTAGATCAACCTGTGGAATCTTCTTCTTAAGCACTTTCTCCCATGCATGAAACTCCAATAATGGATGACACTTTGAGTGATGTGATTGACAGAATTGGGAGACTCAATCTTGATTTAGTCCCAACTTAATAAACAGAGAAGCCTGGACCATCTCAAAAAGGTCCCCAAAGTGGTTGACAAAGACACTTGAAAGTGTTCATCGTGTTGAGGCTGGAAAGATAGGAACTAGAAATTCACCTCGGCAAATGTCGAGGTGATGTACATGACTCTGATTCACCTATCGATATGGATGTTTCTTATGATTGTGAATTGAATTTGTCTACATATTTTGAACCAACATCAATCAAAGAAGCTGCTCCTCATGATGAATGGAAAGAAGCAATGCAAAAGGAGTATGATGCTTTGATAAAGAATGGCACTTGGAAGCTCGTTGATCCTCCATTGCGAACGAAACCAATTAGCTGCAAATGGGTCTACAAGAACAAGTATAAAGTTGATGGCTCACTTGAAAAGCTCAAAGTGAGGCTTGCGAAAAAAGGTTTTGCACATAAGGAATGGGTTGACTATGAGGAGACTTTTGCGCCCATAGCAAAATGGGTACCATCAGGGCACTCTTTGCCCTAGCATCTCAGAATGGTTGGAAAGTGCATCAAATGGATGTAAAAATTATGTTATTGAATGGAGATATAAAAGAGAATGTTTTTATTTCCAAGCCTAGAGGATTTGTTGTAAAAGGACATGTACATGAAGAATTCAAACTTGTGAAATCCTTGTATGGCCTCAAACAAGCACCATGAGCCTAGTATTAAAAACTAACTCAACATCTTCTGAAACTCAATTTCAAACATTATGATGTTGATGATGCAACTTTGTTTTTCAAGAAGGTTGGAAAAAGAATTATATATCTTGTGGTATATGTAGATGATCTTTTGATGACAGGGAATAATGAGAGCTACATTGCATCCATAAAGAACGCATTGAGGAAAGGTTTGGAAATGACTGATTTGAGCTATGTTCATTACTATCTTGGTATTGAAGTAAATCAGTATCCGAAGTCCATATTCCCTTCTCAAAAGAAGTACATTGGAGATCTTTTGAATAATTTTGGTATGATTGAATGCAATCCTCTGACTACTCCAATGGAACAAAACTTAAAACTCACATCCATTGACGGAAAAGAATTTGATGATGTAACAAAGTATAGAGAGCTTGTAGGAAGTCTCAACTACCTAACTATTACCAGACCAAGCATTCTATTTGTTGTTGGAATCCTCTCCAGATTTATGCAGAAGACTTGTGAGGGACATTGGTCTGCTCCAAAATGAGTTCTAAAGTACTTGAAGGGAACTCAAGACTTTGGAATCAAGTATACACAGGTGGGCGACTTTAGCTTGATTGGATACTCTGATCCACACTTCAATGGAGATAAAGAAACTGGGGTATCTACTTTTGGTTATGCTATGAGTATCATGCAAACAACAAGTTCCAATGGATTCCACACTAGAGGCAGAATATGTGGCAGTAGGTGAGGCAGCAAAAGAAATTGTGTGGTTGAGGAAAATTCTGGAATATTTGTAGGTAAAACCAGTACAATCGACTCCACTCATGATTAACAATATCTTGGAAATAAAGTTGTCAAAGAACCCAAAGTTTCGTGATTGAATGAAGCACATCAATACAAAATATCGTCTAATTTGATATCATGTTGAGGCCAAAACAATCCATTTTCGCCATTGTTCCACTAATGATCACACTCGAGACATCTTCACCAAAGCACTAGGAAGAGAAAAACTTGAAAGATTTAGAACGATGCTTGGATTCACCAGCATTCCTTTAGATTAAGGGGGGAAATGTTGACACCTAATCATAGGGATTGGGTGAACAACTGTAATTAGTGTAAATAAATAATAGAGAAAATCGAGAGTCATGAGGAGATGACTGAATAGTCACTCCTTCTTATATATAATGATGAACAACCTGAATGAATAAGATGGTTACATTTAAGGATTTTCCTCCTTGTCTCAGAGTTATATATATGTTATTGAAATTAAAATATTTTACATAAATTGTACATTGAAATATTTTGTCGCCCAAATCAAAGTGGTTTTTTATTATTAACATATTCTTAGCTATATGCCAATACTAGTTCCTATTAAAATATTTTATTGATAACTGAGATTCAATATTTTTTATATAGAACTTTGAAATATTTTATTCTAATAAATAGTTTTCCATATATAGATATATGTGAAGCTTAAATATTTTTGAAGAGTATAAGATTTAAACATCTTACAAAGACATTATTTTACTTCTTATTACTTTACAACATATTCATTTCTTTTTAAATTGTAGACCACATTATTTTTCTATTTAGAACATACTTTTTTTTTAAAGGGGATGGATGGAGATACATACATACACATCTTTGTGCTTAGAAATAGCATAGATCCACCTTACATACGCATCTAACATGAGCCCATAGGGATACAATTTCTTAAGGTGCAAGTTTCCTTTATGACCAAACATTGTTTAAATGTGTTGTATAATTTTTAATTTTTCTAGATTTTTAATTTTTTCTTATTTTGGTGGAGGTAAGAAAAATTTCAATCATACTCATTGTAAACTCTTGCCTCAATAAAATATTTCAATGTCAATTATATATATATGTGTATGTGTGTGTGTTTCCAATATATAAAGATATAGAATTCCAAAGGAACCATCATCATTTATGGTTGTTATTGGAGATAGAATGTCCAAATAGAAATTCTAAAGGAAATGGTGAACAAAAACAAGTAGCTTAAAGTCTAAATAAAAATTAGGAATTACATTTATATTTTGTCCATGTTTTATTTTTTATTTTTTATAAATTATGTTTATTTAATTTGAGTTAAGTTTAGGAGTATTCACAATAATAACCATATTTGTCAACTTTTCAAATCCCAACTTAGATCCATCATTAAGGACAATTTTTGAATGATGACAGTAGAAGAGCTTAGTGAGAAGATATATAATTATAAGATAATTTGATTTAAGGAGATGAAGGTCCACTATTCATAAATTAAAACTTAAATTTTTATAGTCAATCACGATATAATACTAATTCCCATTAATTTTAATAGAATTTTTCATACTAATCTTTCAATAAGTTTTAAAAAATGCGACCTCGTAACAATTAAATTCTAATTATTAATGATACATATTGTTTTTATTTTTCATTATTATTAATAAGATTTTATAATACTATTATAAAATAATTAGATAACGCTATAACCTAATTTTATATCTATATGTAATATTGTTTGAGCATAATTAAATAATTTATTATTAAATAAATAATTGAATAGATTACATTCACTAGTTAATTAATGATTAATAAATAATAAAAGTAATAAATCAATACACAATTATGTCATTATTATAAATAATTAATAACAATACAATTATTATTATTATTATTTTAAGAAATAATATTAATTATTATTTTATTTATAATTTATAATATAATATAATATAAGTACTAGAGAATGATGTTTTTCAAACAAAATTAAAAACTTAAACTTTTATATTTTATTTATAATAATAATTATTAACAGTATTTAAAGATTTTTATTATAATCTTTTAATAATTTTAAAATGCTCTAACAATTAAATTTAATTAATAATGATAACATATTGTTTTTATTTTTATTATTATTAATAGATTTTTAATACTATTATAAATAATGAGATAATATAACTAATTTTATATTAGATTAATATTGTTTGATATAATTAGATTAATTAATTAATTGATTAATTAAATAGATATTTTTTCCTGTGGAAAAAGTCGTAATTTTTTTCATAAGACAAAATTACATTTTGTAGATGCTAAAGAGCATATGCAAATATTTTGTTTAGGTTTCCATAGAAACCAAAAGATGCAAAAAATAAATAAATAAAAAAGTTGGAGTAGCTATTGTTTTCTCCCTTTCTTCTTCTCCACCTTGTGCCATCCTCATACGTTGGGGTAGTAGTTACGATGGATAACTGATTATCAATTATAATCATGGGATAATCCTTGTGTCGCTGTGATCCTTCTGATCTGTGAGTTCTCTTGTTGCCAAGTGTTTCCTTGAACCTTGATGCTGCATGGGATTGCTGGGGACTTCCTCTTCTTCTTGTGTGTTGTCCAGAACAATTTGTTCTTCTTATTCTACATTGTATTCTACATTCTCTGCTATGTCTACTACCATCACCAAAGGTTCTGTATTTTGCGATCCTTTTGGCTTTCTGTGTTGCTTCTTGTTCCTATTAGGGATGTGTGGGCATGCACTAAGTAGGTGACCTGTTTGTTGACATCCACGACATCGGAATGCCATGTTTTCATAGTCCAAGGGTTGTATCCACTGTATATTGGTGAAATTCAGGATTATACTTTCTGGTAGGCCTTGGCTGAGGTCTACTTCGATGCATATTCTCGCAAAAGTAAATATTCCCTTTATGCATCTCTCTAAATCGGTCCTCATGAATTTCCCAAGAGTATTTCCAATAGTGTTTAATGCCTTCTGATGCTAGAAATCTAAAGGGAGGTTATGCAACCTAACCCAGACTGGCATCTTTGATACCACCATTGTGTTGGTGCCTAATTCTAGAAACCATGGGGTGATGTATAGTCTGGCGCTGCACCAGAACCATCACCCCTCATTGAGAATAATGTCCCTTTCCTCTTCTGTGCTAAATCTAACTATGAAGAACCCCTTGGGGCATAAGTAGATTTCACAATTTGTTGTCCACATAGTATGGATACATTGATGCAATACATCACATCTGGGCCAAAAACCATTAAATCTGCGTATAACTGCATATGTTCGTAGATGTGAGTGTATTGTGTTTACCTCTGGTATATCGATGGTGAGGGATGGGATCTTAGGTTTTTGTTCTACAATGTAGGGCCCCAAAGATACAGTGGCAGTTGTGGGATTGGTCTGTGCTTTCCCTTTGCCCTTGATTGCGTCCTTGAAAGTCCCTGTGTTCTTCGAGCTAATTCTTGAGCATCCGCCTCGCAGACAGAGGTTGATGGTGGTGGTTGTATCTTAGATTATGTTGTAGTCCTAGAGGGTATGCTTGTCATGTAAATTGTGTCCTTATAGATTAGATTTTGTGCATGAGCTAGTATGCCAAGGAAGCTTTGTATTTTAGCTCGCAGATCCGAGATCCTGCAACCCTGCCATAGTCTTAGGTAGTGGTGTCTGCCATCCGGTGATTTGATAAAGATCTTTGTAACGTCCATGGTTGTAGGATTTGTCTCCGCCTATGGCTGACCTCTTTCTGTAACCTGAAATGACCTGCTATAGAACCTTATCTCATCTCTGATTCATCGGGGTTCCTCGGTCCAGGGTTTTCGAGCTATTGGATCTTGGCATATCTGATTATTGTAAGCCATATCGGTTGGGTCAGTGGTAGATTTGGAGTATTTATGCCTTTCCACAGTGGGAATGGGCTACCTAGCTCCTTTCAACAATCTTCCAGGGACTGCAATAGTGGATCTGGTATGTATTCTGGCAGATCCAATGCAATCGACATCGATAAACCCATTTCCCCATCTCTTGTTGCTCTGAGGTGGTGACGTTTCTGCGTGTTACTGTAGGTGGCTTGCCTTAGGCCCTTCTACAATGTTTATGTGTTTTGCAGCTTCTTTTAACCCTTCTTTCAAGCTCTCTCCTCCTTCATAACCATGGGTCTTTGCAGTTGTGGGGTTCCTGGCATAGTCATGAGTAGCAAGCACTGCTTCTAACTCGATCGGGCTCCCGAAGATCTTGGGTGCATACACATCTAATGACCAGAACGAGATCTGCGTGAGAGGAGAGCTCACGCCTGGAAACACCATTCCCTTCAAGCAGAGGCGAGCCATCGATCTTTTTCTATTCCATCCCCATTAATTGAATAGATATTATTATAATTAAAAACTAATTATTATGATACATTAAATCTAAAAGAAAACGATTAGTTAATTAATTAATTGATTAATAGATATTATATGAATAATTAATTATGATTTATTATTATAAATAATTATTATCATGATAATAATAATGATAACTATTAAGAATAATAATTATTATTATTTTAATTTTATTTATAATATAAGATTAGATAGTTATCTTTCAAGGATACAAGAATTACGTGATATGTTATACGTGAGATGTATTCGCGGTCCTAATCTCTCTTATTAAAGGAAGCCAACTTCCATTGATCTCCATACCATTGCATTCAGTGGATGTTTTCTAATTTCAAGAGCATGAGTCTCCCTAATCTTCATCCTCTAATAATGTTCTTCCATTCGGATAATTGAGACGTTCTCTAAACAAAAGTGGTGCTTTTGTTCTATATAGTATATATGCTTGTACTAAAATATTTTATTTATGATTTACATGGTTCATGATTTAATATATAAGTATTAATATTGAAATTGTGTAATGCAACTCTATGTTATAAAAAAATGAATAACAAGTTATATCTATCTATCTATCTATCTATCTATATATATATATATAAGAAGGCAATAAGAATTTTCTCTTTACATATATATCCATATAAAAAAAATTAAACACTTATATCTATATATATAGAGAGCATATAATTAGTTGACATTAAAATATTTTCTTTATGATGGACATTCTACCTATTACAATCTTAATACATGTCCCATTCATATTTGAAATTAGATCACATATATTCATAAGGTTCTCTCTCTACATAATTATTTTTATTATTAATATTTAATATGTTACATGTCAACTCTATATTAAAAAAATGAAATGAATTACAAATCTCCAAAATAAGCCTATTAATAAGATAAGAATTGTCCCTCATTACTTTGTAAGAATTATAGTGTCTTTTTAAATCAATATATATTATATTAATATATATATATATATATATATATTTTTATATATATTACTCTTTAATATTTAATACATAAAAAAAATTACAATTTACCTTTAAAAATTATTAATAAGAGAATTATATATGGGTATTGATATTAAATTCTATACTTTAAATTGTTAATATTGTTCAATTATATTTGGAAATTAAAAAAATATATTGAGATTAATTATCTATTAGAAATATTGTTTAATATATTTATATAAAGTCCATTACTAAAAAAATAAAAATTACAATCTCACTAAATAAAAAAATCTATTAATAAAATAGGAATTTCTTTTTTTTTATATACAAAATTTATATTAAACTTTTTTATTTAATGTATACACATTGAAATATTTTATTAAACTGTTATAGATATTGAAATACTAAGATATTTTATTTAACTTACGATATACTAAGAGTTATCAAATAGTTTAATATGCAAACCTCTTTTAGAGTGAAATATAATTGATCCATTTAGGTTGGTTTAATCAAATTAGTGAAATATTTTAATTATAATGCAAGATTAAATGGTTTATTTTTTATTGGTATTTTTAAAATATTATATATCAAATCCATATTAAAAATTAAATAAATTAAACATCTCTCAAGTTATGGAAAGATAAAATAGTTACAATATTATGTTTATGTTATTTATATGTACATTTAAATATTTTGATTATTTTTGAAACTAAAATATTTTTTCTCATTGATATATTTTTATTTTGAATATCACATGTAAAATGAAGTTACAATTAGTTAGACATAACATAATATCAATATTATTATTTTTTACCATCTCCATATTAAGCAGTGAAGAAATTCATTGAATAATATATATATATATATATATATTATATATATATATATAATATATATATATATATATATATATATTATATATAACTTGTGGTTAATTTATATCTCTATACAAAGTTTTATAAATTAAGGTGAAAATTGATGTATTTTCTATGATATATATATTTTTATTTCTTCTTCTTATTTTGAAATTTTGAAAATAATTTTGAGAATAAAATAATTATTTACATCTCATTGTAGAATAAAAATATAATCATGAATTGGTCCTATAAATTTTAGGACCATAACAGAATCAATAAAGATAAAAGAGCATCCGAGAAAAGAGAAGATTAACAATGGAGAACAAAGAATGCACAAAATCATAAGTCTTCCAACAATATGCATGCCTATTTATTTTATGGTCATTACTATAAGTGTCATCTATTTGGACATAATGCTATTGATTATAGAAGGATGAAAGATGAAAGAGATGAAAATCCTAGATGTAGTAAGTATCAAAATTTTAGATCTAAAAACTCTCATCCCAAGATCGAAATGTCTTCCCTCACCTATTAAGTGAAGTAGAATGCTTCAAATGTAATAATTTTGGGCACAAAGAAATTGTGTGCAAAAGGAGGCTTGAAACCTGTCTAAGTTGGAAAATATTAAACAATCAACTAACCAAAAGGATAACGGGATAGAACAAAAAGAGCATGCAACCTGAACTCGCTCTATTATCCCATAATCAAAAGAACAAATGTTATGTTGATAGTGGTTGCTCGGATAAAAGAAAATTTATGTCACTAAAATAAAATGATAGAGGGAAAAATGCCACCTTTTTAAATAATGCTCCAACAAGAATGAAGGGTAAAGGCATAGTGAGTCTTGATCAAAAGATAAAAGCACAAAATGTGTTGTATGTGGATGGTCTCAAACATAATCTGCTTAGTTTTAGCTAAATGTGTGATAGTGTCTATAATGTGACCGTTCAATCCAAGGACTGTGAGATCGAGAGCATGAAGAACGAAAAGCTAGTGGGAAAAGAAATAAGAAGCCATAATAATGTATATGTGTTTGATGATTCCAGGGTTAACTTTTATTTAAACAAAACAAATGAAGTACGGTTGGGGCACAAGAGGCGTGGCCATATGAATTTTGGCAGCTTGATAAAAGTTAGCAAAATGTGAGGTATAACAAGATTACCATGCTTGTCAAGCCTTGATGACTTGATTTGCAAGTCATGCCGATTTGGGAGGCAGAATAGGACTCATTTCAAGTCAAAAGAGTTTTCATCACCTAGACCCCTAGAGATCATTTACATAGATATTTTTGGCCCAACTAGAGAAAAGAACCCAAAAGGAGAAAGGTATTTCATGCTACTCATTAATTATTTTACAAGGGCTAGTTGGATTGTTCTCTTAAAAGAAAAGGCGGACGCGTTTGAGCATTATAAAAATTTTAAGCTTAAGTAGAAAATGAGAAAGACTTAAAAATAAAATGCTTAACATCATAAATAGGAGGAGAGTACACTTGAAGAGGGTTCAGATAATTCTATGAATAACATGGAATTAGAAGTAAGTATTCAGTAGCTAGAAATCCATAACGAAATGGAGTAGTGGAGAGAAATAACAAACCAATTTAGGAAATGGGTTAAGAAATGTTGGATGAAATAGATGTGTCTTAGATATTCCAGGGAGAAGTAGCATAGGGAGCCATATATCTATCGAACACAACTCAACTCGGGCCTAATATTAACAAAAATCCCTATGAGTTGTGGAAGGCAAGACTTGCATTAGTTAAAAACCCAAGGGTGTTTATAAGAAAGTGCTTCATCAAAATGAACATTAAGAAGCCTAGAAAGTTTAACTCTTTCCATGAAGAGAGAATATTATTCGGGTACTCTATTGTATGTAGAGGATATAGGTGTTACAACAAGTGAACTTTAGGATTGCACTGATGTGAAAGTAGATGAAATATCTCCACAACCTTATTCCTCTATAAGAAATATGACCTCAGATGGGGAAGAAAATATAGATGTGAGGTTCGTAGACCTAAAAGAAATAGATTTAGATATTGAAGGAGAGGAGCTAGGCACAAATACAAGGCCAAAGATACCTTCTAGGTATGTACAGAAATAACATCGTGAGAGTGAGATACTTGGATATGAGAGACATGCTATTGAAATGAGAAGAAAACTTGTTGGCAGCTGAAGTTGTGAAAATATGGCTCTAATATTATAGATTGTGTTAAGTTATGGTATGTTCTATGCTTAGAGAAATTTAATTTTCTTTCTTATTATTATTCATAGATTAGCAATCACATGTGCATAAGTAAAGTGCATATAGAACATTAAATGATCAAGAGAAAACAAGAGAAGACAAGAGACACAAGATGTGGCATCCAACCAGGGACAAACCCCACAATGCGTGGGGAAACCCTTGATCAAATCTTCTTTTATCTTCAATAATTCAGCACAGATAAATAGTACAATAAATCTGATTTATGTTAGTAGTAGCAAACCCTAGATCAGTAGCATCTTCAACATCAAAACTAGGGCATACGATATCTCGCAAACTGAATGTCGGATCAGCTTGCTTCCACCACCAAAAAAAGCAGCCTCGAGAGGAGGTCGAGATGGACCTATAGCACAGTTTAGAGGAGGAGATTTGATGGTCAACACTAGTCAAACTTTTGATCTACAATTGCAGCTTCACGTTTAGCAGCTTCTTTCCACATGTGTGAGAGAGAGTCTATTTTCTGTGCAGTAGAGAAGAGTCTCTTTTCTACACAGGACAGGGAGAGAGAGATGTGATGAGAAGAGTGAGTGCAAATGAGGAAAAGTCCTCCTGTATTTATAAATAATTTTTTATGTTTGAATAGATGCGACTGTTGGGCTTCTGAGCCTACTTGAGTTGTAGGTTAGCTTGATAATAATTCCATAATCAAAATAAATTCATATCTCCATAAATACTTATCAGAATCGAATGATCTTCAGATCAATCCTACACCTCTCGATGAGAGGAATCTAATAAAAATATTATTATCCATGAATAAGATGACCCACATGAAGTTTGGCCCTAGTTACCAATTTCAACACTCCCTCTCAACTAGGAAGAACTTCATCTACAATTTGCATGTCGGTCACTACTATTCATCCATCATATTCACTTCCATGTATAGCCTGACCCTTGCCCTGCTCTGCTCTATTTTGCATGTTCTGATTTGTCTTGTTCTACCCTGTACTAATCTGTACTGCTCTACTTTGTTCTACTCTGCTCTGTTCTTCTCTGCTCTGCTTTTTTTGTTCAACTCTACTTTTGTCTGAATTATGAAGAAGAAGAAATGATCGAGGATGTATCATACTGACCAGTCTCAACCAACACGAAGTCAACGTCATAGTGAGTACAACTCTTACCACTAGTCCGAGACCAGTATCGTCCTCTACTAACTCAAAGTCAGTCTCAAAGTGCATACCACTAGTCCCAAACCAGTCTCAACCGACCCGAAGTCAGCATCATAGTAGGTACAACTCCTACCACTAGTCCTAGACCAGTATCACCATCTTAGAGAGTGTACCACTGGTGCTAGACTAGTATCAAATGACTCGAACTCAGTGTCGTAGTATGTACCACTCTCAGTAGTCCTAGACCAGTACTTCACTCACTCGAGGTCAGTCTCAAAGTATGTACCACTAGTCCTGTCATGCTCCTATACCAATAGGTGTCATATGTCATGATTGACTTGATGAGATTTGTAATATGTTCATACCTTTTCTTCTTGCAAATATTTTCCATATTTTCAAAAAATCAAAAAATTTAAAAAATGTAAAGAGGGTATACCCTAAAAGAAAAATCGAAGTGTGAAAAGAATAAAATGGTTAAAAAAATGAGAAAAAATGAACCCCAAACAAAAATAGACCAGGAAAGTGTGCAACTTTAAATGCCACTACTTTTTCATTTTCTGTAATAAACAATTGTGTGCAGCTTGTCACTTATGCCACAATTCATGAATAGTCAAATAGTTTAAGCTTGACTAGTTCATATTTTCAATTTCATGTTGTAGAAGTAGAGAATAATATCTGACGAAACAATTTAATCTTGGCAGATTATTAGATAGGTAGAGTGAATGAAAGGAGATGAAGAGTTTAATTTGATCCTTTGGATGAAATAAGGCTAGACTTAGATAGATATCTACATGTAAAGAAAAGAAAGTGTGATACGGGTTTTCCAGTTTAAGTGCACCCTAATAAAAAGGAAAAAATGTCACGCTAAAGTAGGTAGGGTAGGTAGATGATGTTGCAGAATTACTTGTGATGGATAATGTTTCTAAATATGTTAAATTTAACTTTTATCACAAGTGCAAGGGAGATATTACACTTGATAGAGTGCAAGCAAGACAAGGTCAAATAATTAGCTAAGTACTTGAAATTATCATTCATCTACTTCCATAAGTCTTTTCCTCAGTAAAATCCTATTTTACTTAGGAAAAGTACACAATATTATATAAAATCACCTTTTCACTTAAGCCTGAGTTAAATATTCATTCTAAATATTTTACTTAGTGCTTATTTACATTTTATGTCATATTAACTTGTAAACCTATATTATATAAATCCCGCCCTATTTACCCTTTCCCGTATTATTTAATTATATACTAAAAAACCAAAATTATTATATACCCCACCTCGCTTAATTATAACCATAAACACAGTTAAAAATGGATTAATGGATTAATCTGAGATTCTTTAATAACCTCATCTGCCCGCTCCCCAAAAGGGAATTAATTAACCCCTAAGGTTAATTAAAAACCTCCCCGCCATGCACAATCACCCCGATATGATTTATTAACTTGTTAATTAAATCGGGCCCACTACAGTTAAGGTTCCGTCGTGCCTCACCTCCCGTCCACTGTTCGATCTCATCCTCATCATCCAACAATCATCGCTGATATCGCTCCCCCCTTGGTGACCGCGCTTTCACACACGATCAGCAGGCGGTTTTCAAACCGTACCCCTGCCACGCGTCACGCAATCCATGTAATCGCTAGCCTCCAGTCGAATACCACCTAACTCCAAAAGCGATGTGATCCCATACCACTTATCACCCTCCGCATGCGACAAAAACGTCTTTTCTCACTTATGTCATACACCCGATAAATAAAAAAACCCCGCCAACCTTGACTTTGCTAAATAAAATGAAAAAAATGTCATTTTCACTATTATATGTTGCAACTATGTTCGCATGCAAAGCAATGTCCCAGTCAACTGCTAAAGCTTTCAAACCACCACCTGATCAAGAAATTTGCAGCAACTGAGCTCGGGACGAGTTATCCAACCTGCCAGTGTACTGTTCACTTCCCCATTACAAGTATTTATCCAATTTCCACCGAAACCCTGTAATTTTTGGTTTTATACTGAAAATTCCATAAGAAAGAGCTAAATTCAGTACAAGTCCAAACTTTGTTTCCCTATATAGGTTCTCAAACCAGCTGTTTGGCCTATTTTCTCACAAAAAACCCAAATTCCATTTTTGAATCCATAAGAACAAAAAATGGAAACCCCAGCTATTTTGAATATCACACTGATCAATGCCCCTCATAATGACCAAGACTATCTGCCTCTTGCAGATAAAGATTTCCAAATAAAGGGCATAACCACTGACTAGAATCACCTGAAAGCCTTTTGCCAAGCCAGAAACATCTACTGGAATGGCTTAGACATCCTCAGACTGTGGGAATCCAACCTTCCGAGGTACTTTCTTCCCTCAGTGCATGTTTTTCCTGATATATTTCACCAATGTTGTGCCAATTATGATCCTAACCTAAGAGCTATTATGTCTCCAAGCCAAAGAGTCTCATTCCCCATAATAGTTGCATCCATCAATGAAATGTTGCAATTTTCCCTTGATGAAGCCCTCTCTCCCCTTTCTATGGGATATTTACTTGAGAACGCCGCTGAAATGCCACAATCAGAACTCATCTGCCTCTGTGAGACCTTCATGTTAGAAAAACATCAGCCCAAAGGCCCACCCCCTTATGGACATACTTTCTTCATAGATATGGGAAGACTTATAGTGGATATGATATCTTTAGTGATGGGATTTAACACTAGTGAATGTGTTACTGAGGTAACCCTTGTGTTATTGTCAATATTTACTCCTCGACAACCCCCTTCTGTTAAATATGACTATGCCTCCTATATTACCAATAAAATTCATGACCAATTCTTGAGTTTGGACAATGAAGGAGTCTTCAAATACACCACATTCATCTATCATCTTATGTTATATTATCAGTGAGATAACTTTCCTTTCCTTGTAAAGAAACTTGACACCAAAGGAAATCCAAGGTTTGTTGTCTTTTGGAGTCCATTTTTCATAAATCCCTTGAGTCCCCTTATACCTACAATGAGTTCATTGATCTATTTGTGCATCCTGCAACCACTTTGTTAATAGGTGTTTCCCCTCCTAGGATGAGTGGTGATATAAAGAGGATCCTCCAGCTCTCCAAGCAATACTGAATAGGTGATTGGTACCTATAAAAGAACCCTACAAAAATAAGGATCTACGGATGTGAGCTCTGAACAATGTAAACTTTGAAACGTGAACGGATACTATTACCTGTTTCGTAGAGATAGCAAAAAATTGACCCGATTTTGAAAAGGGGCGATGCAGAACACAAATATGATTTTTAGAGCATAGTTTTTGGCACTTTAAATAACAATTACGATTACTCGTTTCATAGGGGTATTAAAAACGTGAACCGATTTTCAAAAGTGGTTAAGCGGAATACACTTCTTTTTGTTGGGAGCATATTTTTGATATTTTAAATTTTCTTATGTATCAAATATAAATATTTGTTTTTAAATATTAGTGATTTTAATGCTGATTTTGAAATGTGTAGATGCAACGTGTTGATGCAGCATACCTTTTTTTTAGATGACTTATTTTTTACACTTTAAAATTTATTATGTCTATTTTTTTTAAATTATGATTACTTAATGAATTTTCAACTTGTTTTGTTTTTCTTTTTTTAAATGTTGATTAGTTAAAAAACAAATATAAAAAATATATAATAAAAAAGACAAACAAAAAAATTGTTAAAAAAAATTATCTCATAACCATAAATGAATTTGGAAAAAAATAATAAATAAATAATATTAATTATAATATATATTATTTTATATATATATATATATATATATTATAATATATATATATATAATATATATATATATATATATATATATAATAATATAATATATCAAGTTAAGCAACTAAAAGTAGAAAATTAAAAAAACTAGGAAATAAATTAAAAAACAAACTAGATTAAACAAAATAGAAGAATTAACCAGATTTTTTTTTTTTTTAAAAATAGTAAAATTAATTACTAAAGCATTTAAAAAAAAAAAAAAAGTTTACTGAAATTATTAAAAAAAGAACTAAAAAAATATGAAATTTTAAATATGTCTTTTATTAATTAAAACAAAAAAATAATTAAACACTTATAAATGTGTAAAAAAAATATGTTTTTGATTAAAAAAGATATTGTTTTTATATAAATTTTCATTGTTAATTTAAAAACAAACACATAAAAACATTGAAAATTAAAATTCTTTTTCATAAACAAACTTTTGTGTTTTTTATTTAACAAAAAAAAATTATTAACAAATTTTCAATTTCTTTTTTAAAATTTCAGTTGCTTTTTTTTTTTGTTCTTATTTAAAAAAAAATAAAAAATTAACGTCCTCATCGGGACAGGGAAACTACTACCCCAACCAGTGGACCTTCAGGATAGCTTGGGACAAAAAGGCAAAGACTGAACCCTCTTTCAGAAGGGGAAATTATTGAAGAGACTATAGATAGTCAAAGAGAAGAAAGGGTAGTTAGCCAGCAAACTTTCCCATTGGGAGGAACATCCACTAGCTCACTAAAAAGACAACAGAGTGCAAAAATATCATCCCTTAGGCCACCAGGTAAAAAGGCCTTAGATATCAAGAAAACATTCACAGAAATAAAGGCGAGGAATGATCCATTGAGGCTTCAAATTTACAATCAATATTTAAAAATGGCCCCCACAAATCAGCAAAGATTAATGTCAGCATATGATATTAAAAAAGGAAAAATGATAATGAGCTACTTCAAGCCAAAGGTATAACTACCTCAATCAACAGCAGATTACCTCAGAACAAGTTTGGAAGTATTATCAAAGAATATGCATTCTATGGATCAAATTGAACTACATAAACAAACTCGAGAAATGATTTATTCAACCTTAACTGGTAAGGCAATGATGGCCCACAGGCTACAAAATTCTTTGGATAATACCACTGCCCAGCTAAACTTAGAAAAATCCTGCTCTCAGGCTAAATATAACAGAATAAAGTCATTAGAAGAAATCATCATTGGATTGGGACATGACCCCAAAGATGTGAAGGGTATAGAAGCATTAATAAAAAATAAGGATGAAGATATTGCTGCCTTGAGGAAGCAGCTAACGCTACCTCCTTCAAGGCATCCACAGACTGATGAGGTCATAAAGCAAAAATATGAAGAAGAGATGATGGATCTCCTCTTAAAACTCAATGAAAGATTGAATGAAATAGAGCAGGCATTAGAAAAATCACTGAAGGACAAGTAGGGAAAGTCGACCTCTCATCCTCCTGATGTAATACCAATAGTCTCAACAACAGTCCCTTCAACAATTGGAACAACACTAGCTCCAAACATCCCAACAGCCACAACAAAGGTGGTCACAGGTTCAACAACCACAGGAACAACATAGGGCAACAGTGCTAATTTGAGCACAGAGGAATTAATTAAGTGAATGGAGGACATGAAACTACAAGTTTCAAAGCTAAAACATGTAAAATAACAGTTTGCTAAGATGGAAAAAAACTATGGTCTCTCATAGGTAAACATTGAGGAAAAAATAAGGGAGATTAAAGCATTAGAAAATAAAGTGAAAACATTAGAAAAAGGTCTCACTTTTGACAAGCCTTTGGCAGAAATCTAGAAAATTCTTTGGGCCAACATCACTTAATCCATAAATGATGTTTGGCCAACCATTCAAGTAATTTTTGACTAGATTGATCTAGTGAACTCAGCACAAGAAGAAATTCAAAAGACAAAAGCAAAATTAGGACAAATTCCTGATGAAGCCAATAGGCTCATAGATTTTTTGAATACCAAGAATAATGAACAACTCGAAGCACTTGGCATCACAGATAGAACAGAAACCATTTTGGAAATCAAAAGGGTGCTAACCAAGAAATCTTTGATGTAGAATTTGGAAAAAAGATGTCATCATATGCCGGTATAGTTAAATTCTTTCATGGGGAAGTTTTCCATTTTGAAAAATAAAGGGTTGCCAAGTCCTTTAGTGATTAATGACAGATTAGTGAAGCATAGAGATTATGTAGATAAATTGAATAAATATGTTGGCAATCAAGCTAGCTCATCAACAAGTGCATCAAGAATAAAAGCACTCCCCACAGGCCGAGTTCTCTATGGCAACTTAGAGAACTTATTCTATGTCAAGCATGAGCTGAAAGATTTCTTCCCAATTCAGCAGACATTCTTCAGATACACAGAGACAGATGGAACTCTTAGAAAGCTTTAGAAAACTAGAATACCACAGCCAAAATGGTGGGAAGAAATGCTTGAAATTTTATAATTAATCTGTGGTAAAAGGTGAATTCTGATTTTTACTCCCATCAAAGGGATAAAAAAAGGATGAAAAGAGATCAACAGGTAAAGAGTATCAGACACAAGTAAAGTGTATCAGTAGAAAGATCAAAACAGAGCAGCCAACACAGAGTTACTAAAGAAGATAGTAGCAAGACAAATCCTAGGGCCTGCCTCCAACACACTCAGCAAGAATAGGAACAACACAACATCAGTTTACTTTTTCTCTTATCTTTGAGACTAATTGTCTCTATTTTCTTGTAACCTGTTCATAGTCATCCTAGAATATATTTCACTCTGTTATGAGATATTTTTTGTAAATTCTTTTTTATAAATACTTCCTCAATTAGAGTATCAAGTGTGGATTCTTAGATATTACTGCAATATTGATTATTTTGGGATAAAGTGTTGTTGGACCAGCTTTTGTATGGCTTGTTGGATAAAGAATTGATGCAAAGGACTTTCCACAGATTTCTCGAATCAAACACCAGATCAATAAGTCCTCTATACCCTGTGTTTTATTGTTTTCCTTGTTTCTTATATCATCTATGTTTCATATATGAATGATAAACGAAAAAGAGTAATTCGGAATATGCTTGATTGCACTTCGTTTTCAATCATTATTATTCTCTATGTTTTCTTTTGAATTATTGAAGATGTATCCGATAATCAACCCAATAATAGTATATATCGATGACATAATATTTGGTAGTGACGTGGAACAATTGGGGAATCAATTCAAAAAATGTATTTAGTCACATTTAGAAATGTCCATCATCAGTGAGTTGTCCTTCTTCCTAGGTTCGCAAATCTCATTGTCTCCAAGTAGAGTGTTCATCTCTCAATCCAAATACATTCAAGAAACTCTGAATAAGTTTGGAAAGGAATATTACAATATAGTGATCACACCTACGGTTACATGCTACAAATTGTGCATAGAAGATGAAACAACAATTGTAAATTAGACTGTATATAGACCCACGATATGAAGCTTGTTGTATCTTATAGCTTTGAGGCTAGACATCATGCAATATGTGGGCCTTGTGGTCATATATGAGGCGTTCCCTCATGAAATTCATGTTGTTGATGTCAAAGGGATTTTTAAATATCTTAAAGGAACAACAAAATATGGATTGTGGTACG
This sequence comes from Pinus taeda, assembly GCA_000404065.3. Taxonomy (NCBI): domain Eukaryota; kingdom Viridiplantae; phylum Streptophyta; class Pinopsida; order Pinales; family Pinaceae; genus Pinus; species Pinus taeda. The sequence continues at coordinate 141,349 of APFE030229752.1, forward strand.
CTAAGAGCAAAGAATTTAATTTGAAGGTCTACACTGACATTGACTAATATGGTAGTCTTGATGACAGAAACATAACCTCCTATGGAGCCTTCTTCTTGGGCAAATTCTTGGTGTCATGGGTCAACAAGAAACAAGCCTCCATTTCTTTATTAACTGTTAAAGCAGAGTATAATGTTGCTGCTACCTGATTCACAAAAATTATAGGGATGAATAATACCTTAGAGTATACTCAAGTAGATTCTACCAATCCTATTCCAATCATATGTGATAATAGAACTGCCATCAATATCTATAAAAATCATGTCATGCATTCCAAGACCTAGCATTTTCCTATCAACTTCCATTTCTTAAGGAAAAACATTGCAACCAATGTTTTCAGACTTGAATACATAGCCACTAAATATTACCTTTTAGATATATTTACTAATCCACTCATAAGAGAACCATTTGAATATCTTAGGCAACAGTTAGGAGTTTTTACTCCTTCCAAATGACTCCATTATGGTAGATGTTGGCAGCGACTCATCACGTGGGAATGACGCAAGAGTAGGCTGCAATGGTTTAGGGGGCATATTCAATAATTATTCGTTTCCATTGATGCCAAAGGGGGAGAATATTACTGGGGCATCAAATAATACCATGCCTAGCTTCAAGGGGAGATTAATCGAAGAAGAGAATGCCTAGCTTTAGGGAGAGGATATTATCTTTCCATCAATGCCAAAGGGGGATATTGTTGTACAATTGGCATTTGTCTAGATTTCTAGTGGTTATGAGTTTGTTGGTATTAATGTCAACGAGATTAGCATAGTGATTAGGAGTAGAGGAGGAATCCCATGGTTGATGCAATGCTCTACAGAGAATCATCATAGTGGCTAGCTGACTGGAGAACCCATAACACTATGACTATGGTGGTTGGGTGTTCAAGATTCTAGGCACAAGAAGAAGAGTCAAGGAGAAAAGAGTTGAAACTATTTTTCTATAATTTAGCAGGTATCATAAGGGATCAAAGCCTACATTGAACATTCTTCGTTGGGAAGTGCTCTAAAATATCTTTCCAATGGTGTGTGGATGTCCAAAAATGGCCTCCTGTATCAAATGTTATGGTTTGCCGAAGTCAGGATCTTGAAGTCCCAAGCAAGAAAAAATATCGACAGTTAGTAGAGATTTAGGATGAATATCGGAGTTCAGAGGTCAGACCATATTGGGATATCAGAGTTTGGAGGTTATTAAAATATCATAAATTTGAAGTCATCGGAACCATAGAACTTCTTAACACTTGAAGTTACAATATATTGACCTCTCAATGTTGTTAAAAGCTCTTATGGATGCGTAGCATATTTAACAAAGGACTTTGTTATAAAACCAATGCTTGTTGGGACCTATTCTCTCTCCTCTAGTAGGACACATGGTGGTATGTGATTATCTCTAAGAATCTATGGTGAAAATTGACATCAGCATGAATTGATAGTACAGTGGACATGTGAAAACTTTTTTTGGAATTTTAGGTGGCTCAATAGGGAAAATTAGGGTTCATGAAACTCAAAGTCGGTTTATCCTTGTTGGGTGCTTTCATAGACTTCCTCTTTGGTTCTTCCTAGTCTCCCAACCTCCCCTCCTATTCGACCTCTACATTAGAACCTACATATTATTTGAAGATCCCAACATTATTGGTTAGGACCATGATCAAGAGGCTCATCACAATATGGTTTATATCTCTAACTTATGCTTCTAGCTGCACAAACATTTCATTTGTAGGACCTCGATGGTTATTAAAATATTTATCTGCCATGGATAGGGTTTTATGACTTTCATATTAATAGATATAGATACCTTGTAACTCGCACAATATATCTAAATAAACGTTATATAATCCTAATATGATCCATAAAGTGGCATGGATATTCAAGTAGATAGTTCATCACAACAAATATACTAAACTCTATGTAAAAATATAAAATCTACACTTTTAGGGTTAATTTTTCCTTGGATTTATGGATTTGTTAAATATTGTGTGATAGTTATGTATGGAATATATGAAATATGGAAAATAGATAACATACATGAAAACAATTAGTAAGAAATATAAGGATACAATATTTGATTTAGGAAAAACTTATGGGGAAATACCTAGTTGGAAGGTGAGGTTATTCTACTATCTCTTCCCTTGAATGTAAATGGATGTATGTAAAAAGAAGTGAGACCAGGGGATCATGGGATAATATAGAATACAAACCCTTTCTATTTTCTCTTTTTCTATCCACTCTCAACTAAATCACTTGTGGATGAAACAAAAAGCACTCAAATAGAATAAAATATATTTTCCTCCTCGTTTCCTAATCATATCATAACTTGACAATGAGCAAGGAGTTAAATTTTTCCCATTCAACCCTTAACATGAGTTACAACTTGACCCTTCTAGAGTATTCTTTATAGTTCCCATGTGATTATCTCCTTTTCAATGAGTAACAAGGGTAGATGTGGCATTTTCTCAAATTATGTTTGTTAATTTTGATAGGTCAACATCCAAGAGGAGTAATGGCATCAATGTCTAAATTATGGAATCTAGGTCCAAAGTAATATTGATAACTTAAAAGGTATTTAAGACCTAAAATTAATGCCTCCTGAAGTTTTCGTCCAAATTTTTGAAACTCAATCAATTTCTAAACATGACCTTGCAAGATGATTCCTCAATTTTTTCCACTCAAAATGCAACGAGTTATATGAAAAATAATATATTGATCTAATTCACGTCATCTGTATTTTTAAAAATTGTCACTCAAGGAATCATGGGTAGTGTGCTTTCATGGGCCTTATTAAAACATGAATTCTTAATCTAAAAAAACTCATTTATACTACTTAGTTTGGATTTTATAGTCTAATACAAAATTCATAATATGTACCTAAATGTTGTTTGGAAGAAATTTGCAACTCACTATAAAATTCAAATTGTGACTTGGATGGGAAAGTTGTTTGTTTTGTTGGACTCATAGCAGGTAGTTACATCTATTAACACCTCTATCCAGATGACTCTACACGTTGAATAAATTATTTATTTGAGGATGTTTATACTTAGGATTTCTTTAGTAAATATATTCAAAATTTTCACAGGGGGTTGGACATTATAGAATGCTTGCTCAAGAAAACATTGGTAGTGTGATTGCATGGACTTGTCTAAATAAAAATACTTGATATTACAAAACTTGTTTATGCTACTTGGTAAGGTTTTATACCCTTAGAGATAATAACTTTATCCTTAAATGACTGTTGGAAGTGAGTTGTAACTTGCCATAAAATTCAAAGCAAGACTCAAATGGTAAAACCACTAGTTTTATTAGACTCATCGCACTAAGTTACAACTATGGACACCCTCCACCCAGCAATTATTACATAGGTTGAAAAATGATTTATTTGGGGACCTTCACATCAAGAGATTTTTTCCAATAAAGATCAATTCAAAATTTCTCCAAGGGTTTCGAATTTGAATAAAACATACTCGAGCAATCATGGCTAGTGTTCTTGCACGGACCTTAACCAAAAACATAATCTTGAGTTGACAAATTTTTTTCTTCTTATTGGTTCTAGTTGTATTCCCTTGGAAAAAATTCACAATATGTCCTTAAATAGACCTTGGAAGCAAGTTGTAGCTCACCATAAAATTCAAACCGAGTCTCAAATGGGAAAATTTTTGTTTCCTTTAGACTTTTGGTACTGAGATACAACTAGGGACACCCCCACACACTAAATCCACAATTCAAAAATTGAATTTTTTGAGGATCTTTAGATCTATGGTGTTATTGACAAAAAATCAATGTAAATTTTGTGTAAGGGTTTGGATTTTGCAAAATTCTCTCAAGCCTTGTGGGTAGCTTTCTCACATGGGCCTTTCATAAATAAAATTTTCAAAATTTATATAACTTTTTTTTGTAGTTTGGTTTGGTTTTTATACAAACAAAGAATATTCACAATATGTCCTTAAATGAATCTAGCAACTATGATGCAATTGGATATAAAATAAAAATCAAGACTCAAATGGGGAAACTATTGGTTTGAGTGGAATTATGGCAATACATTATAGCTTGGGAAACAACACTCCTAGGATTTCAAAGGCTATAAAATGATTTATTGGGGATATTTGAAGCTATGGTTTACTAAAGGCCAACAGAAATATTGCAGGGAGGGGTGGATTTTACAAAATACTCACTCAAGCGATGATGAGTGGTGTTCTTGCATGTTCGTTGGGAAAAAACACTTTCCTTATCTCACAAAACTCAATTTTGGTACTCCGTTTTGTTTTTATACTCGCAAACAAAATTCACATTATGCATTTGAATGACTCAACGAAGTCAGATGAAACTAGCCATAAAATAAAAACTAAAACTATATTTGTTAACTATCAATTACGTTGGAGTCCTAGCACCAATTTACATCTAGGAGCACCCACCTCATAGCCTCTAATAGGCCAAAAAATGATTTATTATATGTATTTGTAGGTAGGATTTTGTTTAGTAGACACTGATGAAAATTTCACACAAGGTGTTGGATTATACGAAACACTTTAAAGAGTAGAACCTGTATACATTTGTCAAATTTGTTTTTATATCCATGAAAAAAAATACCAATGCCTACGAACCACTAGGAGAGGGTGCCTAAGGAACCCACTCATGTACTAGACATTGAGGTAAGGTCCCATGTCTAGGTTAAGGTGAATATGGCTCAAGGTATATGATTGATGACATTAGTATAGTAGTTGAGTGATATGGTATCATCATTAAATTGGTCATGCATTAACATGAAATGGGGGTGAATTTTAGAATACACCTTGTATAGGTAGTCATATGTGAGTACCTAAGTGAAAATCTTATATAATATAAATAACATTAAGAAAATGTTGGAAATTTATTACACGCATAATATAACAATAATATGATCCTTTCAAATGCACAAATTTGTGTATTTTTGGTTAATTTATTATTACATTCTTTATGGTGGTACATTAATGATCATATTTAGAAAGAATAATAAGGAATATACTATTATAGGGGAGGGATGAAAAGTGTAACACTCTATATGGTTGACCTCAAGGATTTATCTTACATGTATTTGGGTAATTGTTGACAAATATAGCTAGTTCATGAAAATATACTTTTACGATGTGAATGGAAATGCAATGTGAAACATAAGGATCTAGTAAAATAATTTAGCTTCCGAAGAAAATACGGGGATTCTGAAATGTGGTTCTAAGTATACTAATAAAATCAAAATAATATTGGGGACATGTGGGACATAGTTAGAGGAAAATCATCTTGCATGTGGAGACTTGAGAGTAAAACATCGAAGAAAAAGTCTTCGAATAACTTGTTAAAGAGTGCACCATCTTTGAGGTGGGCTGTTGATACCAAGGAGGTTCATTCTATGAGTTTGTTTCACTTACATGGAATTATATCCTTATTATGTTAGCCTCCCTCACCTATTTATATATAAGGGAAAATAAAAATGTTTATTACTTTGTTATCATTATACTCTATTCATGAGGAAACCCTAGTATCACATTAAGGTACATGAAAAAGCCCCATAATATGAAAATGTGAGAGAGAGATATGTGTTTCATGAAAATATTTCCTTTGTGTGAATTTCAGGTTTCTTCATGTGATGCCAGTGTTTATGTTATGCATCTATATCCTAGAGAAGAAAATATATTTGTTGTAGTCCATGATGATCACTATGGTGGATATTGTTGTAATACTATATTTTCTAACCTAATAGAAGACATGAAAAATGGAGCTAACACCCTCAATTATTTTAAGAACATTTTCTTATGGGGATTGAGGCTAGGAAAAGATAATCATGAGATGAAATTGATGACTCTTGAGCATGTTGTGATTCCTTTATGAGAAAGCAAGTTGGTTACTATATATTTGATGATGTTCCATGTAGGTGTCATTTAAATTGATGTAATAGTTGAAGGCCAAGGACTCAACCACACAAACTTAAGATGGACAAGTACATATGGATACAAGGGCTATGGTCGCCTTCCCATCCACTTGTGTGATGGAGCATGGATAGGGATCATAAACCCCGCGGAAGAAAATAATTCTAGTCTGAAGATCATATGTTATAATTTTTTGTTGAATCCAAGGGAGGACTTGTTGTCGTTGATACTATATTATTTTGGATATTTAATGGTGGCTAGGGTTTTCTTGATTTTACCTTGCTATAGCTGAGAGATCTAGATATTTTACCAATTTTGTGATAAATTTTGTTCACATGTATTTTATTTCTTCTATATATGTATAAATTATCTTGTTATCCAAGAATTGTGTCATTGCAAATTTTATTTTAATTCTTGCATTGTCTTCATGACTAAGTAATTTTCAAGGTTTTTCATTCATGTTGATTTGATATGGCATAGTTTTGAAACTTTTAAGTGATTTAATATATAACTTGGAGATAAGAAATATATTTCTATTACATAATTTATTGGAATAGAGTTAATTTGAGACTCGGTATGCACTTGATCAAGAAGTGTAACCTAAGGGATAAAACATGTTGCAATTTGTGTGGTATCATCAACTACTGTATCAATAGGAATATGTCTTTTTGTTATGACTTCAAAAAGCCAATTCAAACACCTTCATCAATACAACATGTTAGATTTCTCACTTCACAATAGGTGATATTGCATCATCACAACATCAATACAAATTCAACCTAACAATATAACACTTCAACATCAAGTAAAGTAACACTTTAATTTATACATACATATATAAATATCCATATAAGTATACATACAAACACACACACACATAAACAAAACACTAAAAAATGTCTCAAATGTAGATATTTAAAAAAATGGCACAATGTTTTCAATATGCAAACCAACATGGTGAGCCTAAACATGGAAATATGGCATGTGGTGACCTATATAGAAAATGATTCTAATATACTAACAACATCTTATGCCCAAGCATGGTAATTTGACATATGATGTATGTATGAAATGTGGGGGTTGTCCACGTCCACCATCACCACCATCATTTGCATCTTGGAAGTAGATGTTTCTCTTATTACAAGACGAAGGAGCTCAACTTTACTTTTCTTTTGGGGCATGCTTCTCTTTGGGGACTACACAAAGAAAAAACAATTCCCATTACATTTTTTCCAAATTAAATTAGACATTTACAAACTAAAACTTTATAATTCAAACCCATAAAACCCACTGAAAATGATATAATAAACGATGAGGTTGTTCTTATCCTTAGTGCCCCTAACAACTCTACTACACCACTCTTGAATAATTATAGGATTTAGACCATATAATTTAAACAAAAAAAATCCTAGAATCACTTCAATACATCATAAAGGAAATAAATCATCAATGAATGATCTCATAATCAATGTCTCACCCAATAATAGAAATTCACTAGTAGGTGGAGCAGTGGACTACAATAACTACTCAAAGGAAGCATCTATTGTTGCATCCATTGAAGTGCCATCGTTTGATGATGGTTGAAGGACTACATGGAGACTATGTTGGGAAATAACTTGAGATCGAACAATGGTAGGGAAAATGATTTTGGGGTGGTCGGAGAGGATGGTTCCCAATGGTCTATGGATGAAAACTTTGTGGGGGGATGTTTTGGGGAAGGTGCTGGAGGAATGTTATATGTTATGATTAAATTTCATGTCTTATATTGATTGTGGAAGTTCCACAGTTAAGGTAAGATAGAAAGTGAACATGAGGGAAAGGGAAATGTGATGATAATGATGGAAAAACAATGGGAAAACAATGAATGATGGTGAATGATATGTAGGGGTAAGAGTGTAAAATTGAGAAAATGAAGGAACCCCCATATATATTTATAATATTTCAATTAGTAAGAAGAAGAAAAAAGGAAAATAAGAAGAAAATGCTAGTACAGATAAGACCTTTAGAGGAGGAGAATCAAAGAGAAATTGGATGAGATAGAGCCTCCATGCTCAGCCAAACAATAGGTGAGTGAAAAATAGGTAAGAACCCAGAGTAAATAAACACCTACTCATAGTGGCTGTTTGCTCAGAACTCTTGAACCATAAAGAATGATAATGTGGCTCACAAAACATTTATTTATAGGAGATTTCCCCTCTCTTGTCATCTAAGACCATGAAACCAAATTTTTCATATTCTTTATCTCAGAAGATATTATGCCATTCCCTTTGCAATAAGAACAAGAAAGCTATCATTCAATGACAATGGATCCTTAATATTACAAGCTATGGATAATAGTGTCCTCTACCTAAAACAAACATTTAAAATTTTACCTTTAAATGAAATTGTTGTGTGACATCTCCAACACTTATAGTAAGGTTGGTTGGCCCTAAATAATACTAGTGGGGTTTAAGTCCATGTCCTATCCATTAATGCATGTTGGGGTGATGACATTATGCCCCTCATTCCTCCAACAAACACCCCATCTAGGGAGCTTCAATCCCATCCTTAATTTTACATCATATTTATATATAAAGATAAAACAATTTATAGTGAAAAACTCTAATTTCCTCTATAACTGCCTCCATTTTTTTTTAGTATCTAGGAGATTTATAAATTCTTCCCTACTCAATATGAAGTTGATAGGTGCAATCTTACACCTAGTAGGAAGGAAATTTGTGATTCATTTCATGCTAAACATACATGTAATATCTAAAAAAAGAAATATTAATAACAAAAAAGTGTAAGCCATAAATAAAATATTCAATATCCATAGCAACATAATTTTATATCAAAAGAGATAAATAACTGAAAATAAAAAAATATCCTATATTTCTTATTATTTAAAAATATTTCAATATCATCTTTAAATAAAATATTTGAACTCCTATACTTTATATATATATCATTGTGACAAATATTTCAATGTCCATCTTAAATAAAATATTTTTATATA
>APFE030229757.1:2856-24306 GCA_000404065.3 Pinus taeda
AAATTCTAATAAAACAAATCATAGTACATTTTTCATAATGACTATAATAATACATCTTGTATTATGTATATTATTTTTTCAAATATAAATTTTAATTTTAAAAATAAAATAATATGATTTCATAAAACTAATAAAATATTAAAATTAATTTTTTATGAAATATTTTAGCTTAGAATTTTTAAAGAAATAAAATATTTATTTTTAATTTGGAGATACAACTTCGATTTGGACAACTAACTTAATTCAAAATATTAAATGCAGCAGTTATAAACATATCTATAGTTTTTTCAAAGTTATATTTGCAAAGGCATTGCAATCAGGTTCTTGCTTCAATAAAACCCAATTCATGGGAATTCTAAACCTAAACTATACTTAAACTAAGCCGCAGGATTATAAGTATGTACGGCTTGTTTAAAAATTAATTGTTATTAAGATTTTATTATAATATTGTAATTATAGTGAAATATATATATATCATGCTTATATATATATATATATATGTATATATATATTATATATATATATATACTTTATATAATATATATATATATATATATATAATATATATATATATAATATATATATATATTATATATATAAACTTTATCAATTTAAGAAGTATAATATTTTGAATATTACTTTTTATAGATTTTGTATTTTTTCTTTAATTTCCTATAAGTTAGTTTTTTACAACATTCTACATTTAGGGAAATGTGTAATTTTTTTTTCCTTTTATAATAAAAATAAACATCAAATGTCCACCACAATTAAAAACAAAAATTAATATATCTATTTGATTAGTGGTTAGCTTTAATTAAAAATATTATAAAAATATCAATAATCTCACTCTCATTGTGCTTGCTAGTTTGTGTTGATATTACAACTCATAAAATGTGGTAAGAATATTTCCCTCTCACTCTCAACCATAAATAAAATATTTAAATGTTAATATGAAATAACAAAATTTTATATCAATTAAAAAAAAAAATTAAGTACAGAAAATAAATATATTTCAATATCGAAAATGTATAAATTTTATACTTGTTAAAAAAATTTCAATAAAATATTCACATAAACTATTTAAATATTCATACTAACTCTATATATATATGAAAGAAAGAAAATAAGTATATATATTGAAAGTAAAAAAAAGAAATCAATTATTTCCTAACAATAATAATAAAAGGGAGGTGTGAAATTCTTTAAATTCTTAATATAAAATTAAAATATGGCATTTAAAAAATATTAACAATAAATAAAAAATTGGATTATAAATAAAATATTTCAATCATTTTGACTCTACTATAAAAGAAATTTGAAATTTGAATATGGGAAAACCCATTTTAGATTTGAACATTTGACTTCCCAAAAAAAAAACATGTCATTAATCATTAACTACTTTTTGTTATTTCAAAAAAAGTAATATACTTAAGATATATTATTAGATTTATGATCATAAAGCAATAAATAAGTATTATGTGACAATAGTCCTATGACAATTATTATGTAATATATCATTAATATGTAAGATTGATTATTTGTAGAACAATTATTACATGATATTTATTTGTTGCATTATGATAATATTTTTTATAATATATCATAGGTATAATACAAAAACCTTCTTCAAAGTTAAGAAGATACTTAAATTTGATAAGATTTTTTGAAATCACTATGAAAAATGAGTCCTTCTATAACTTTTTTCAATTAAAAAGTGTTTATTATTAGGGACATGCCTCTTAATAATATTTTATCCTTAAATTTGAACGGGTTCCCATATTTTCAAAATTTTATCCACATAAAATATGAGGAACTTTAAATATGATTTGAGGAGGTTGTTCAAAATTAATTCTATATAACCTCCATTACTTTGAGAAGGTTAATTAAAATAGATTTTGTGCCACCTCCAATTCTTAAATTTGGAGAGGGTTCCTAGATTTCTAAGAGTTTATCCGCATCAAATTTGAGGAACCTTAAATTATGGTAAACCTCTTTTTATTTGAGGCACTTGCATAAAATTGATTGAATACGACCTCCTTTAGACTTCTGAGATGGTTTTTTCAAGCAATTTAATTATTTAAATTACATTACATTCAATTGTCAATATGTGGTCATAAACTTATAAACACAAACATTGTATGTGTCAAACTAGTACATAAATGATTCTCGACCTCTGAAAGAACTTTTAGAACATAATGTTCCAAGACATGGACTAGCAATAAAATTCTATTAGAATGAAAATTAAAGGGCTACATAAGTTTTTTGGATCATTGAGCTTATGTTTTAAAGAGAACTTTATGAACTCCAATCATATTCCTTTGTTTAGCATCAGAGGCATTAAATGGTTATATGATTCCTTTAGAATCACTTTCGTTCTTCAACCTTTAGTGCCTAACCTCTATAAGGAATCCACACTTTTGCAATGAAGGACATGAAAGTTGAAGAACTAAAATGACAATAATTTAAAATATTAATCTACAAAATAAAAATATAAATAACAATATATCTAATTAATCTAACTAAGAAATAAATGAATTTCCAACACAAACTAGGTAGGGGGGCTTACCTGCTAACTTGCACTACAAAGGAAAACTATAGTATAAGTACTTTGCTATGAAATAAAACTCGTAATAACATCATTTATGTTAAAAGAAGAATACACAAGTTCACATTACAATTATAAAGACAGTTTGCATATAATCAACATGGATCACATATAATTTGTCATCAAGCTACAATATACACCAATATATGACACATATATTTCACCATTTGAACAACTTTGCAATACACAGATAGGATGCTTTCTTGATAAATCATTTAATATTACAAGCATCGAACTTCAACCTTTACATTTTATAGTTTTTATATAATATAGGGGAGGGTGTATTGAACCATGAATAACTCCCGAGGATATACAAACTTGTCAATTGTTTACATCCCAAAAATAGAGTAGGGGGTAATGCCATTAACATATACAACTGTCGTTGACATGGGTAACTTCTTATATCATGTTAGGATATTTTCATGACATGGCATGCATGAAAATATCCATGCCACTTTCCAAAACCTTGAAATTGATTAACTATTCAACTATTTTTGTGTTGTATGCATTGCCACCCCACATTTGACTTAAGAACTGATCGTGAGTTGGCACCTTCCTTGTCTAACCTAGGAGAAATCTAACCAACACTAATCCATCTTGAGACACCTAAAAAAGAAAACCATGTGCCATGTTTCACCTTGGGGGTGCATATATAGAACAATTAATGATTTGGGTTACGATATTTTGACTAGTATTATAGGATTTGATACTCACATTAGAAATGGAAAGTTATAGGTCAAATAACTCATTAAATATAAGGGAAAATCATTGAATTTAACAACACCACATCTTATCAACATGTTATGACCATAATTTGAATGATTGTGACAAAGGGGGAATGATAATAGGCTATATGAGGGAGTAGAAAGGGAAAAAATCACACTTCTAATAGTAGTAAAGGCCTCAAAATGAAGGCCCAATGTCTCCCCTACACTTGAGACTTTGCAAGTCCTTATGCAATCTTGGGTGAATATACAAAGATAATTATGAAAATATTCTTCAAAATTGATGAAAATTATGCTACCAACACCTCCCCTAATTATCATAATTCAAGGGTATATTTCACATATCTCATCTTACTTATCTCTTTAATCTAGTTTATTACATTTATGATATTTTTAAACCTGATTTACATTTTATATCTATGGGTTATGGAACACTACGTTTAATAAGTGAAAAAATTAACCAAATCATAATAGAACAAAAGAATTGTATAGTGGTAACCCAATGATGATAAGGCCCTTATCCGCTTCAAGCCCCAATACCTATGTCTGTATTGTGAAAAAACTCCTAATCATGTCCATATCAATATTGTATGACAAATATAAATTTTAAAGAATCCATTTTGTGATCATGGCCCTTTATCTCAAGAAACTCAAGTTAGTGTCCCTCAATTTCTTCCTCAACCATGATCTTAAACTCATACCTAGTTCACAAAGCTTCAGATTATCCCTAGTGCACAAAACCCCATATCCCATGTTAAGAATGATGATATCCTATACAAGGTATGTTTTGTAGTTTGAGGCCTTATTCATTTCCCTTGCTCCTTGAAGACTTCATCTAGAGCCTAAGGAACTTATTTTCCTCCCATGCCAATTGGCAAGGCCTTGAGACCCATTTCTACAATTCAGGGAATTTTAGGAACAACCACATTCCATTTAAAGGCCAGATATCCTCACTTTCCAAACTTGCCCAATGAGGACCACCAGTAGTATACATAAATAATATGTATTCAATATATTTTTGTTAGTATATATATACTAGGTATAAGTATCAATATATATGATAGAATATATAAGAATAATATGGCAATATATATACTTATATGTGTGTGTGTGTGTGTGTGTGTGTGTGTGTGTGTATATAGAGAGAGAGAGAGATTATGTAGCTATATAATTTTGTATATATACCCATAGATACATCTATATTATTTTCATATACATGTCAACACATATATACCAATATATGTACAAGTATATATACTAGTATATATGTAGAAATTAATGTGTAGATTTTAAATTGCTCATGAAATTTTCTAAATCACAAGACTAGAAGCTACTCTAGTCATCTGCAGAAGTAAATTCACGATCGAGAACACAAATCATTAACATGCATCAAGATTCAACACTTATACATAGATATTTATCTAGGGGAAATCAAGTGCTCAAAACCCTTTACTATATGTATTGTATTAATCAAAGAATAGCGAAGAAATACAATTCTTGCTCAAGCCTGAGCACACCCTACAAGTGTATAGTCTATCCCTTTGCTCAACTAACTGAACTTTGACAACACTTCGCCAATTTCAAGCCTTCCCAAGCTCCTAATTCCTTGCTCTTTTACTTTGGGAATTAGGCCCCTATTAATTAGGAAATTCCCTCATTAAATTGTGCAATTATTCTAGATCCTTCCTCTAACTGCATGCACCATCTGTACACATTGGAATATGCTATAATTGATAGGACAATGCCATTGAAATCTAATCTCAACCAAGTAAATTGTAGATCATACATGCATGATTTATTTATGGTTGAATTATCAGTTAAAGGTTGAACACTGAAGGTGCACCCCACTACTAGACCTCCTACTGGTTCCTCCAATAGTTGGAGCTAGTTTAATTGACATTATCTCGGTTAAACTGAATTAATTAATTACAACTCAAAATAAAGTCAACTAGGGCTCCTATAAAGTAGGAGCCACTCTACATAACTCAAGTTGAACCCTAAACTCGAATTAACTGAGTCAAATAAGTGAAATTAACTTAGTTAACTCTTACAAGTTTTCTTGTGATGTTAAATTACAATTTTTCTCCTAATTTAATTGAAGGGAAAAATTAACTAGCATTTTCTTGTTGCATTTTAAACACTCCCTCTCAACAAGAAATTGATTCACATCTATTCTGATCTAGCACCTTTGGAATGTATTGCATGCAACACTTATCACTCTTATTGTTGCTACTGCAACATATGCAACTGAAAATCATCCAAAAAATAAAAAATAATCAATGAATCAATATGTAGTTGTCTACTAGGAAAATTGTGCTACTGAGCCTCCTTCTCTACTATCAACACTGCTCTGCACTCCTCAATATTTGACTGAAATTGATCCTCCTTCTATTGAATAATATGGGCTTGGATAGTAAGGTAATGTTCCATGAGGAAAATGCCTCAATGAACCCTGCCCAAATTTCTGCAAACCTTGGACTAGGGCTTCACATCACCCCACCTCACACTTGGAGGTATGGCTACATGTGCTCCATCTTCCCACTTAGATCAAACTCTCCCCTTATTGGGGGTATTTAGTTGAGTGGATTTCTCCACTCTATCTCCTCTCTTCTTCTCCATTTGACGCTACTACACAAATTCTCGAGGCTTCTTCTGAGGCTAAATGTTGAGAGGTCTCACATGCTCCCTCTGAACCACCATATCTATAGTCTCAGCCTTGCTCCTCAATGATTTTCATGCATTTTATACCTCAATTTAATATAGGTTCTTGACTAGAACTCCTAACTTCTTCACTTGTCTCGTGGCTATGTGTCTCATGAATTTCTTTCCTTTGTTGAATATCACATTGTAACCACGATCTTCCAAAACTGCAACAGAGACAACATTCTTCTTTACACCGAGAAAAAAAAATCACATCCTTGAGCTTGAGAGGGGAGCACGACTCCCTATGAAAGGTGATTGTAGCAATCCTGGCTGCTATGTACCTTCCATCATCTCCAAACTTAATGTTCATCTGGAGATATTTCTCCTCCAAGTCACTAAAAAAATCTATGTTCCCCATGATATGGAAAGAGGCATTGTTGTCCAGGTACCACACACTTCCCATTGTTGTGTTGGCCAGGCATGCAATCAGAGTGAAGTCTAGCTCAAACTATGAATCCAAGGCTTCACTTGCCACTGCTACTACAGGATCCTTCTTTCTTTCCTTCCTGTGTGGACACTTTGTGGCGTAGTGCCCGAATTCATGACAATGAAAGCACTTGATTTTGGGCAAGTATTTCTTCTTTCCCCCTTGGCTAGAATTATCCTCACCTTGGGACTTGTTTGTTAGAAAATTATATATTACGGAGCAATGGAACACATAAAATATTGCAGAAATATAAACACAGAAAACGCACAAAACAAGAGAGACACAGATATACGTGGTTCACCCAGTTTGGGCTACGTCACCTCGAACAGCCAGTCCTTCCTTTCTATTTCCAACAAAATGAAGAGACACAACCCTACAGCAAAGCCGCTGTAAATCCTCTGTTTTCTCTCACAGTCTCACCTCTCTGTTTCTCGCTCATACACACACACACAGAATACACATCTATATCGCCGCCTCAAATACAATGCCCTCATACAAAGAGAGGGGTTGCCTTCTAGGGCAAAAAACCCTAAACAAAACATAAGTTCTACCGTCAGATCATCCGCCTAATGAACGGCTCAGATTGACTAGAAATTACTATACTTTTACAAGGCAAATTTACATCTGTTTTTAGCTTCGGGGGCGCTGCCCTCGAGCCCCCGCTGGGGGAACCGCTGGCCCCCGGCCCCCCCAGCCGGGGGGGATGGGCCCCTCCTGACCCCCGCGGGGGGAACAACTCCCCCCCGCACCCCCCCGCGTGGAGGGGTGTACAAAACTTCCTGGGGTATACATCCCGCTGAAACAAAGACCTCTGAACAATCATGCTCCACACACAACATTCTTTCCCTCGGCCTTCCTTCCTTTGCTGACTAATGCAAAGTCCTCTTTCTCTTCTTTGGATGAGGTCCCATGTCTAGTATTCCACCTTATTTTCTCCTCTACCAAGTCGGACCATAGGCACTCCCAACTTGGTATTTTCTTCCTCCCATTCACCGAATATTGGTAGTTGTGCCAACTATTGTAAATTCCTATAAGGAATAGGCTGACCAAATCATCCTCTCCTACAGTAACACCAACTTGACTAAGTTCATCAGGACACTATGTGAACCTGCTAAGTACTGCAAAATTGTCTTGTTCCTCTGCATATTGATATTTTGAATCTTGTCCTTGAGTTCCAATTTCCTGTGGTCACTACTATTCTGGAACAAATTTGTTAGTGCTTGCCACATTCCATACAAAGTCTATTTCCCATGGATATTTTAGAATATATGGTCTCATACTCCTTCCAATATGATTCTCCTCACCTTAGCTACACACTTCTTTCACTCTACCAAATCCTTAGCATCAACTATTGTTGATTTTAGAATTTCATTATCAGTGAATTCCTTCAATCCATTATCTTCCAGTACTTCCTCCATGCGGTCCTTCCATGCAACATAATTCCAGATTCCCTCAGGGGCATACTTGAGCCTTATTCCATTGAAATTCATGTTCTTAATCCTCCTGCAATGACAACTTTGAAATTTCTTCTCTATAGTGATTCCAACTCTGATACCATGTAGAAATTAATGTGTAGATTCTAAAATGCTCATGATTTTTTCTAAAAAGCAACACTATAAGCTACTCTACTCATATGCGGAAGTAAAATCATGATCGAGAACAAAAATCATTAACATGCATAAATATTAAAAACAGATACACAAAGATTTATCCAAGGGAAATAAACTGTTGAAAACCCCTTACTATCTATATTATGTTAATCAAATAATAGATAAGAAATACAATGCTTTCTCAAGCCTAAGCACACACTGCAAGTGTATAGTTTATCCCTCTTCCTGACTGACTAAACCTATCCAACACTTAGCCAATTTCAAGCCTTCCCAAGATCCAAATTCCTTGCATTTTTCCTCTTAAAATTAGGCCCTTATTAATTAGGAAATCCCCTCATCTGGATTGCGCAATTCGTCTAGGTACTTCCTCTGACTGCATGCACCATCTGTAGACATTGGAATATGCTACAATTGATAGTACACTACCCTTAAACTCCAATATCATTTGGGTAATTCATAGATCACACACATATGAGTTATTTATGGCTGCCTCAAAATTGACCTGGCAAAGGCTTTTGATCGAGTCAATTGGCTTTATATCAAAATGCTTCTCATCCACCTGGGCTTTCCCCTCTTATTTACCAATTGGATAGTGGCCTGTATTTCCACTCCTTCTTACAGCCTGCTCATCAATGGCTCTGCCTCCCCTTTTTTTCATGCCGAAAGAGGTCTCAAGTAGGGTTGTCCACTGTCACCCCTCCTCTTTCTGCTAGTTATGGAATGCCTAAGAAGACTCATTTATCATGAGAAGCAAAATGGTAGATTGACAGGAATAAAGATTATTGACCAGTGTCACCTGACCCACCTCCTGTTCGTGGATGACGTTCTCATTTTTTTGGACGGAAGCATACGTGACATGACCTCTCTGGATAATATCCTTGCCATCATCTACAGATCCACGGGTATGGTGGAAAATCACACAAAATCCTCTATATCTTCGGCATACACAACTGTACAAGAATCTAATCTTGCCTTGCAACGATTCCCATTCAGCCCTCGACCTCTGGATTAGGGTTTCAAATATTTGGGTTTTTGGATCAAGCCCTTGGGACACAAGATTGCAGATTGGACCTGGCTGATATCCAAATTTGAGAAGAGGATATCTCACTGGAGCCACTGGTTTCTATCCAGAGCAGAAAGGCTGGTTCTCATTAAATCTGTGCTAGAAGCTACCCCTGTATTTTGGATGGCTTTGGCCTAGATACCTAGAGGTATTCTAGCCCGTCTCAAACAAATTTGTTGCAGATATCTCTAGAATGGAGGACAGCACAAACGCACTTTTGCATGGATTAAATGGGATAATATAGCTTTGCCCAAAAAATGGGGAGGATGGGGTCTTAAAGAGCTTACATCTTTCACACATGTGGTGGCTGCAAAAATGGGATGGACTTTACTTACCAAGCAAAATCTTTCGACATCCATCTCATACCACAAATACATTTGGCTGTTACAGATCATGGATTGGATTCGGATGCCAGGCTGGAAAAGAACTAGCATCTCCTTGGTATGGAAGGCTTTATTATGCTCACTCCCCCTTATTAGGAGCTATCTTACTTGGAGAATAAATGATGGCACCAGGGCCCACATCGGAATGGATCCTTGGACTGGTGGAGGTGGAAGATGTTTTCTTCCTCGGGAGCTCATTCGAATACTCGAGAAGCAGAACATTAAGGTAATTGCTCACATTGTAGATCAGGGAAATTCTACCCTTTTCTCTCAAGCATGGAAAATAGATGTGTAGTTAAATCTACCACCTATCTGGCATCATAGGTGGGAGGACTACACAAGAACTTTAAGCGAATCCCACATCCGCATCAAGGATGGACTAGATGAGCTAATGTGGAGCAAAGCCGAATCTGGTTTCTACACTCCCAAAGAAGGATACTTGAACCTGATTACAAACAAAAAACCAGAAATCATACAGAGCTGGTGGAAGCACATTTGGCACTTAAAGACTCCTCCCCAGACCAGACTCTTCTTCTGGTGCATTCTTCGGCAAAAGGTCCCTACTGGGGACGCGCTTATGCACAGATCTATGTATGGACCCACTCGGTGCATACTATGCAAACAACAATCTGAATCATCAGATCACCTTTTTCTCTTCCGCAATATCACTAAACAAATATGGAATGGCATGGCCAATGTAATCAGTTTTTTGGGAACATGGGATGGAGATAATGTAACAACAGCTTGGGAAGCCTGGAATTGAACCCATGCTGGATCTAACCTCCCTTGTCTTCCTCTCATCATTTGCTGGGCGATTTGGTTGGCTAGGGATAAAATGATCTTTGAAAATGGATCGATCTATTAGTAATCGATTATTACCAAAATCATTGCTTCTTATCGCGAGCTACCTGAATTTTCTCCCCCGCGTACCCGCAGACCGAATGCCCCTAATCTTATAGACCATTCTTCTCCATGGGAATTCTTTTATGGAGTTGCCCAACAACATGTTTGTGGGGGATGTTTCATTCTATATATATCATATCAGCATTATTACAAAGTCAAGATGGGCCTAGGAGAAGGAACGAACAATTTTGCAGAACTCATAACTCTTCGCCATCTTTTGCATTTTGCTTTATATCATGGACGCATAAAGTTACAGATATTTGGTGATTCAAATATTATTATAAATTGGATCAATCAGATTTCTAGATGTCACGCACACACTCTCATTATGTTGCTAGACGAAGCATTCCATCTCAAATCTCAATTTGACTCCATATTTGTTCATCATATCTACAGGGAGCATAATCACAGTGCCGACGGATTATAGGAAGCCATGCACTTGCCAAGAGGACAGTGGATAATACAAGAACAGAGGAGCTCCTCTCAATATCAGTAGTACCACAAGCCCTATATAAATCAAAATTACCATCAGGTGGATGGTCATTAATTTTTGAAGGATTACGGATGTGGAAACTACAATTTTATTTTATGAACAACACCCTGTGAGGTGTATATATGTATATACAGAACACTATTTCAGCATCATCCTGTGTGGTGATTTTTTTACTTTTGACACAACATCATCCTACGTGATGATTTTTGACACAGACATGACTATATATATGAATGGTTGGTAGATACCATAGAGTTATGGGACATAAACTGCATATGCTTAATAGCATTTACTACATGTAATTTTTCACTATATTAATGAAAGATTACGATTTTTCCTAGTGGGAAAAAAAATGAGTTGTTTATGGCTGAATTATCAATTAATTGGTTGAACACTAAAGTTGCACCTCACTATTAGAGCTCTTACTAGTTCCTCCAATAGTTGGAACTAGTTTAACTGACTTTAACTCAGTTAAACTGAATTAATTAACTACAACTCAAAATAAAGTCAACCAGGGTGCCTATAAAGTAGGATCCACTCTACATGACTCAAGTTAGACCCTCAAATCGAATTAATGAGTCAACTAAGTGAAATTAACTTAGTTAACTCTTACAAGTTGTCTTGTGATGTGGAATTACTATTTTTCTCCTATTTTAATTCAAGGGAAAATTAAATCAAGAGTTTTTTGTTTCATTTTCAACAATATATACACCAACATAATACATATATATATATATATATACCCACATATTATGTTGATATTTATACAGTATATGTACCAACATACATGTAGTAGTGGAGAAAGCAAATATTGATAGCAAGTGCACCCTCTAGGAGGGATACGGCTAGGGTTTTCCTGTGAATGGTGGACCTATAACTTTTTGCAGGCTAGGCCTGCCTCAGGCCACGCAGGTGATGAGATCTGACAGGCGTACCTCACCTGTCAGGGCCTTGTTCCCCATTTGGAATTTTTCGCACCAGCATTGAATAGCGTCGTCTGATGTAGGAAAACGGATTGGTTTTAAGCCCAACGAGCATGCAGGTTAAGTTTTTTCTTTGTTTTTTACACAGCGCGAAGGGGTTTACTTTTGATCTGCTACGGGTTTCCAATTTCAGTGCTGTGGGGCTAGAGTTTGGCTTAAATGGTAGCGATGGGGCTCGATCGTGATTTTGTGGATTTAGATCCGGCGCCAGAGGACCTTCTCACTGTATGGGGGCATGAAGTTTCAGCCTAGAACCTTGAACGCTTTTTCCCCAAAGCGACTGTGAAAGCTGGTTTTCCAAACAAAGAACAAGGTGCTCTCCTTGACTTGGCTGACGATCGGAAGGTTGATTTCGTTGTTTCATCCATAAGGGGTGGATCTTCCAGAGGTGAAAGTTTTGGTAGGGATCACATTGTTGTTCACAGGCCTCCTTCCCTATCCTTAGGGTCCGATCTCTCAGATTTTCGCCCTCTCACAGGAGGACTAGAGGATGTGGTGGCAAGTTATGGGCTGCATGTATCGAAAGGGCCTTTAGCTACAAATGATAAGGCCCGAAAAAGGTCCGTCACAGGAGAACGGTTTCCCTGGGTGTTAGGAGGTGATTTTAGGGCCCCAGATCAAAGCAAATAGCCAGATTCAATCTCTAAGCACTTGGAAGATCTCTCTGCTCAAGTGAATCAGGCTCGGTCTCAGAAGGATAATCAGGTTGGAGATACAGGCCATGGACCTGGAATTGGAATCCATCAGGAGATATTTGGAGTTGGAATAAAGGCGAGCTTTCAGGGGGCTCCCGAATCTGGGGTCGCCACAACTGCTGAGAAGGGACAAATAGCAAAGGAGCCCTTGCTTGAGGGTTCAAAGAATTGTGACATTAGTGCAAATAGTGATAAGGAGGACAGGAGCTAGGGGTTGCCCAATGTAGAGGGTTTTGAAGCATGGCCATCAACGGAACCAGGGGTGGGTGATGTGCAGATGACGGTGGTGGGGGGGAAGTGCAAAAAGCAGAGTTCTATCAGAAAAAAGGAGCTTC
The DNA here is from genome assembly GCA_000404065.3 of Pinus taeda. Lineage (NCBI taxonomy): Eukaryota > Viridiplantae > Streptophyta > Pinopsida > Pinales > Pinaceae > Pinus > Pinus taeda. The sequence goes on from APFE030229757.1 coordinate 15,782, forward strand.
AGCCTTGCTACACCCTAGGAGTGGACATCCGGGTAGAAGAAGCTATGGCAGCCTCTGAGTCTAGACTAGTAGGCAGAGTGCATGGGAGGAAATACACAGCTGATTATATCTGGGACTGGGTTCAATCGGAATGGACAAATGTGCCAGGAAAACCAGTGGAGATTAAAGCCCTGGAAAGAGGTTGGTTTACTCTACGTTTTACCCATAAAGATCATGTTAATTCGGTTCTTGAAAGGAATTAGTGTTTTGGCAAACATCCAGTCCTCCTTCGCAGATGGACTCCTTTGTTTGATGCCCATAAAGAAAAAATGAACGAATCTCCAGTCTGTGTTAAATTGCCAGGGCTTCCTCTTCAGTTTTGGTTTGATTCGGTTTTCACTTCCATTGGTAACACTCTGGGTAAGTTTCTGGAGGTTGACAGGTCTTTTGAGCAAACTGATGATCTTAGTGTGGCACGGATTCTTGTGAGTCTAAATCCCCGAGAAGGGCTTGCGGATGCCATGACGTTAAAATACAAAGAGATGGAGTTCCTTCAAAAGCTAGATTATGAGAATTTGCCTTTCTGATGCCACAGATGCCATAAATATGGGCATCTGGCCAAAGAGTACCCTCTGGGACATCGCCGTAGAAGAAATCCTTTTAAAGTGACCAGAAAGCCGATGGTTTTTCCTACTCATGACCCAGGCTTGGATGCCCCACAGGAACCCATGGAGGAAGACTTAGAGGCCGACTTGGAGATCGTGACATCAAGCGCCCCTATGCAGCAACATGTTTCCAAACTGCTCCCTGAGAATGCACTTGTGTTGACTGCCTCTTAGGCTACTTCAGCAGCTGAGATAGCAGGGGCTTCATAGGCGGGTATGCCACTATCTCCCCCTTTCTCCCTTTGTTCTTCTGTTTTAGCTTCTGTCTCTGCTGGTTCTGAGCCTGGTCCCTCCAGACTACTTCAGATGGAGTTCTCCTCTTTGAACTTAAATTCACACCTGATTGACAGCCTAGTTGTCTCGGTGCCTTCACCTTCTGGTGTCCCTTCTCCTTCCCTGGTTGAACCCCTGGTCCCTTGCGAATCTTTGGAGACGGTACCCTCCTCTGTTGTTCCCCCTTACAACCTAAAATCGTTGGCAATTCGTCATGGGAAATACAGAGCTCTTGGTGGTCTAGAGCAGGACTTGGTGCCAATTGGGCCCAGAAAATCGAGAGGGAGGAAATCAAATATTTCAAAGGCGCAACATAAGGCAATTATGGATATCGTTGACGGAAAACAAAAATCCCTAACTGGGGTGCTTAGAGCAGCAAAGCCACCCCCTGACATTTTGAAATGATCCTTCTTTCCTACAATTGTAGGGGGTTAGCTAGTCAGCCCAAAAAACTAGCTTTGAGGGATTTGATCAGACAAAATAACCCAGACATTCTTATGCTTCAAGAAACTCTTGGTAAAGGGGAGGAAATTATAGCTCTTTTATCTAAACTGCTTCCCGATTGGCTCTTTCAAGCCCTTGATGCAAATGGTCGCTCTGGGGGGTGGTCATAGGCTATAAAGCAGGAAATCTCAGGGAAATATCTGCTTGGGGGTATGATCACTCTCTGGCATTGGAGCTTTACTCTAAGGAACTCTGTCTACCTCTTCTTCTCCTTAATGTTTATGGGCCTTGTTAGGAGAGGGAGCTGTTCTAGTTTTCATTTTTCCAAAAATCTTTTCTTGCCCACCCTAATCTGATCATTGGAGGGGACCTCAATTTCTCTCTGGGGGTCTCAGAATCTTGGGGATCAAATGCTCATGTGGACCCTCTTTCAGACTTTTTCCTTTCCAAGATAACCTCTTCCCATCAGGTCGATCTTATGCTCCTCAAATCCAGACCTACTTGGCGAAATAAAAGAGTGGGTGATGACTGGGTGGGTAAGAAATTGGACCGTTTTCTCATACGTGAAGATTTATCTGAAAAATTGTCCATTTTTCGACATTGGGTGGGTGAAGGGGGCCTATCCAACCACTTCCCAATTCTGATGGAGGCAAAAGGAACTCTCAAAAAACGTGGGTCCCCTTTCAAATTCAATGCCTCTTGGCTTGTCGATGACTCCTTTGAAACTCTCTTTCATACTACTTGGAGGAAGGATGGGCCAGCTGATGAGGAGGGGTTGAGTCGGAGTAAGGCTTTCATGAATAACCTAAAACATTTGAATATTGCAACTAAATCCTGGGTTCTTCAAAAGACATTGAAGGAAGATGAGGAGTTAAGGGTTATAAATGTCGAACTTGAGCTTTTGGAAGATCCGGAAGGTGGTGGCTATGCCACCTTCGACTCTCGAGACAGAATCCAGAAGATTGAAGCAGCTAGAAGGAAAATTCTTCAGGTAAAGGAGGAAAGCTGGCGATTGAAGAGCAGGGCTATCTAGCTCCAAGCGGGGGATGAAAACACAAAATTATTCCAGCAATATGCCAAAGGAAGGAAAAATTTAAATACCATTTGGGAAATGTCAAAAGAGAATGGGGAAAAGGCTCAGTCCTTTGAAGAGCTTGCCTCTCTTAGGGTTGCCTACTTTAAAGATCTGTTTAGAGCTCCAGCGGAAGCTTCTATTGCTAAAGTTATAAGAATAGCTCAATTCTTCCCAAGCTTCATTGATGAAGAAGGCAATGATCTTTTGATGTCTCTGTCTCTAAAGATGAAGTGGAAGCTATTCTAAAGTCGATGCAAAAAGAGCAAAGCCCGGGACCAGATGGTTGGACGGTGGAATTCTTCCTTCACTTTTTTGACACCCTAGGCGAAGATCTGACCGCAGCGGTGGAAGAATCCAGGGTCTCAGGTTTGGTCTACCAGCCCTTCAATGCTACCTTCCTGACCCTCATCCCAAAGTCTGACCACCCCTCTTCCTTTAATGATTTTCACCCCAATTCACTGTGCAACTGCTTATACAAGGTTATTGCAAAAATTGTTGCCTCCAGGCTAAAACCTTTCCTCTCCAAAAACATTTCCTTGGAACAATTTGGCTTTCTGGATGGAAGACAAATTCATGAGGCTATTGGAGTAGCTCAAGAAACCCTTCACAGCCTCAAAAAGAGTCGGAAAAAAGGGGCCATCATCAAAATAGATCTTTCTAAGGCATATGAAAAAATCAACCAGATGTATCTAAGGTTCTCCTAACGCACCTTGGGTTCAGGTATGACTTTGTGAGATGGATTATGGGGTTTGTTTCTTCGACCTCGATTGCTGTCCTAATCAACGGTGCTGCTTCGGATTTTTTAATCCTCAAAGGGGTCTGTGCCAGGGATGTCCTCTCTCCCCACTGTTGTTCCTACTCGCAGCTGAAGGATTAAGCTTAATGATCAAAGTGGCAAAGAGACAGGGTGATCTGAAAGGGATTGAAGTTGGGCTTAATATTTGGGTAACTCACCTCCTATTCATAGATGATATTCTATTATTTTGTGATGGGAGCCAGGATTACTACCGCTGCATTAGAAGGATTCTAGACATTTTCCTAAAAGCCATGGGTCTAGTCATAAATGATCAAAAAATGATCAAAAATCTTCCATCACTGCTGCAGGGCTCTCACTTTCTGAAGTGAACAGAGCAAAAGAGCTACTCCCTTTTGAAGCAAAGTCCCTTCATGACCTCTTCAAATATCTCAGTTTTTTGCTTAAGCCTGACTCCTACAGGGTTCAAGACTAGTCTTGGCTTTTGGCGAAAATTGAGGATAGAATGAAACATTGGAGTTTTAAATGGTTGTCAAGGGCTGGCAGGTTAGTTTTGATTAAATCTATGGTTTTGGCCATCCCTGTATACTGGGCTAGTCTCACCTGGGTGCTGAAATTCATTCTGCTGAAAATAAATAAAATCTGTAGCAAGATCTTATGGACTGGACAGAAGAAGGACCATGTTACTCCCTGGGTCGCATGGGATAAAATTATCAGACCAAAATGCTGGGGTGGATGGGGGATAAAGGACTTGTTTCCTTTCTCACAGTCATTAGCTACTAAATTAGCCTAGAGGCTGGTAGTTTCGGACAATCTTTGGACTGTTATGACCAAAATAAAGTATATTGACCCAATCTCTCCTTTGGAATGGATCAGACAGCCCATCAAATCATCAAAAAATGCCTCTTTTATCTAGAAAGCTTTGGTGGCAGCTGTACAGATTATTGAAAAAGGGGTGGCATGGAAATTAGGTGATGGAAGCTCAGTAAGGCTTGGAATAGATCATGGGTTGGCTAACGAGACTCATACGCCCTCTCACGGGATCTGATCAAACATCTAAATAATAGAGGTTTTTCTTTCTCTGTCAAATTGCCGATCCTATAAACTCATCTATTTGGCGACAAGAGTGGTTATCAAGGGATTTCCTCGCCCTAGAAGGAATATGGCAAGAGGAATGGAGGGCTTTCCATGCTGGTCTGCTGAACTCTCACATTCATATTACCAATGAGCCAGACGAGCTGAGTTGGGTGCATTCACAGACGGGCTTCTACTCTCCTAAGAAGGGATATGATTGGCTTATGCCCCAAAAGGGGTGGGAGGAACCAAATTGGTGGGCCAAGCCACTGTGGAAATTGAAAGGGCCAGCCGAGACTCGACTGTTTTTCTGGTGTGTTCTACAAGGAAAAGTACCCACTTGGGATTTTCTCCAAAAAAGGGGGAAAAATGGCCCCGAGTGGTGTTCTTTGTGTAAGGAGAGTGAGGAAACTCCCCAACATATCTTCCTTGCCTGTCCCTTTTCTAAAATCCTCTGGAATAAAATGATACGATTTACTAATATCCCCCTAAGTTGGGAGGGGGAGGAGATTTCTGAGGCCTGGAACAGCTGGTGGCAGCACGCTCCCAATGATAAAGTTAGAACGCTGCCCTTATTGGTTGTGTGGGGAATCTGGCTTGACAGAAACCACCTGATTTTCACAGATACTTTCTTTCCCATTGCCTGATTAGCAGAAGAGGGAGTCGCCATTTATGAAAGCATACCCTCTCCCTCCTCTTCTTAGCGTACCATGCCTGTTCAGATAGAAGAAATAAAGGGCTCCATCTCGTGGGCTTACTTCGATGGGGCCTCAGATATGAATAAGAAATGTGGTGCTGGTCTGGTTATCCACTTTCCCTTGGGGATTTTCCTCAAAGCATCCATTGGACGTGGCACTTGGCATCATTGCAGGAATTTTCTTTTAACTCCTTTGCTTAATGAGATTGTTCGACTTAAAAATTGTTTTCCAGAGCTTCAAATCTGTCATATTTTCATGGAAAGAAACACAGAAGCAGACAACCTTTCTAAAAAAGGCACTGAACAGGATCTGGGCACATGGTCAGTAGAAGAAGTGGTGGACGAGGTGGCAAGGTGACTTGCTCCTCCCGTTTTTGCATAACTTGTGAGCTGCCCACTGTTCTCTTTCACTTTCCAGCTTTCTATTTCTTTGTATATACTGCTGCAAAAACTTTTATGTTATTATATAAACTGTAATAGGACTCAATGTTTTTTTCCTCTCATTGGAGGCTTGAGTTCCTATCTTTTTTTATATTAAACTATCATACAGCCAGCACAGTGCCTACTATCTGGTTTTTTGACATGGTGGTTTGTCCCTCACCCTGTTTCAGCTGTTTTCCTACTAGGAAGCTGGGGGTTGGGGAAACCACAACTTATCTAGTTTTCCTAAAGAATGGTTTTGATAGGACTATTTGGAGGAATATCTGGAAATCTCCACAAATAGTTGTTTTTGGTTTCTCTGAAAGAAGGGAAACGAAAATGCTTTGCATTATGCTATGTAACCTTCTTATATCAATAGATGGTTCGATTTTTCAAAAAAAAAAAAAAAAACATACATGTAGTAGCAGTATATATATTGAATACATAATGTGTTGGTATACTAGTGGTGGTCTTCATTGAGTAAGCATAATACATAGATATATTAAGAGATTAATACTTTAGTTTAAGGGTGTAAAAAAGTCCTAACTTGGTATATTTTATCCTTCAATCAGTATATCAATTCATCTATCAAGAAAATGTTTTGTGGTTTTCCCTAAGATGTTAATGATTGCCCTTACAGTATGGTTAGGGCCCTAATATAAATCCCTAAAATGAAAAACCTTAAATGATGTCCCTATTATACTTGTAGGATAAATATTCCATTTCTTGTGTGGTGGTCCTCATTTTGCAAGTTTTCCCAATGAGGATCAGAATTCATACACTGACATAATATGTATTCAAAATATATACCACTAGTATATATATATATAATATATAATATATATATAATTATATATATATATATATTATATATATATTATATATATATATATATATGTTATATTTATAGTAATATATGTATATATATGTATATATATTGTATTATATATGTATATATTATATATATATATATATGTATGTATGTATGTATGTATGTACCTACATAATATGTTTCTCTCATCTCCTTATGAAATCATCACTTAGACCATATGCCAAAATACAAGATATGTTCATATTGATTTCCATTCTTATTGCTTTGCACAATCATTAGAGGATTTTTGAGGTCTAAAATGGGCCTCAAAACAAAAAAGTACAACCAAAATCAGATTTATAAGAACCAATAGGATTCAATATGGTGATGTAAACCATGGGGGCTAATTCACCAGTTTTGGAGTATAAAAGTAAAAAGGTTTAAACACAAAAACTACTTTTTCAATTCGCATTTTCAACTTATCTCCCTACAATTTTACTCTAATTTCAATTGGGGGCACTTGTTAGATGCATAATTTAATTCCTCGTCCAATGAGTACCCATGTTGCATACTTTCGGTGGGCCTTCCTACATGAAAAATGAGAAATACATGAAAAATGTGATTGCAATCATGATTTTTCATGTATTTCTCATTTTTCATGTAGCAGGGGCCATAAAAAATACGCAACATGGGTGCTCTTTGCATAAGGAATTAAATTATGCATCTAGGGGGTGCTCCTACTCGAAATTTGAGTAAAATTATAGGGAGATAAGTTGAAAATATGAGTTGAAAAAATAGTTTCTCTTTTTTCCCTCTAAAATTTCATGATGTAATCTAATATTATTTTATTATTTCCACTATTATTTTATAATACTCCTTAAGAGGCCCATATTATACCTCAAAAATTCTTTAATGAAATCTACATTAGTTTTTAACTTTTTTTCCCTCAAATTCCCTCTACCAAAAAGTAAAATGCCATTTATAAATGACAAGTGGATTATCTCAATGGATTCCTTACTTGTATATCTCTTAATAATCCATTTCACTTTTCTTCAATAATTAGTCTAGTAAGAATTTATGCTACCAAGAGGAACAAAAATGGTGACAAGGGACATCCTTTCTTGAGACCTCTAAATTTCATGAAGAATTGGAAATGAGAGCCATTTATTGACACTTCAATTTTTCCAGGTTCCACACACCCCATTCAAATCTATCATTTTAACGAGTTACTAGATCATTAAATAATCCTTATGCATCCATACCATAAAAATTTGTATCCTTCAAGATAGAGGAAAAAAACTCATTTGCTTTAGTCCCCTCATACATTGTCTCTTGGAACATAATCACATCTAATCTATACATAGAAAGCAACACTCTGAGGGATAAATTCAGTAGGTAAACCACCTAACCTACTAATATTAAAGGATAAAGAAATCATGATGTCGCAACCGTACTAGGTTTTTGTACTCGAAGTATCCCTTGTATGGTTAATTATCTTCCTTCCTTAACTCCCTTGATGCCTTTAATTTTATTTTTGAGATATATGATTTTATCCCCACTGTATCCATTTTATAGTGCGCCAAAACTAAAACACCCTTGATCCTTCCTCCATTTTCAAATCTATATTTCCTACGATGTTAGAGCCTAGATTTACCTCAGGCTGAGAAAGGTAGGATCCGGGACCAACATGAAACCACATTTAACCTGGTAGTTAGCCCTACCAAGTCAGGAGAGGGCTCTCTCTGGGTCAATCTCAGCAAATTATGATCACTAAAGGCTTGAGATGACTGATTTAACTACTGATTTTGGGCTAGGTATAAGTGCAAAGAGTTTGATTGGATAAAATTATGTGTTTGCTGGCTCTAATGAAAAAGGCAGATCATGGGTGCAGGGAATGAGGCTCAGTCTTACAGAGATCTCAATGGGGAAAGGTAGGCAACTGAATTTGGCACTTTGAATCGAATGAGGTGGAGGGATTAGATAGAGGAGGTGTTGAAGAAGGAAAGAAAAACCATCGATCCTCTCCAAACAGCTAAAAACATCAAGAAACTAAAGCAAACCTCAAGTAGAGCACTGCAATTTCAATTGGTTCTACTTTCACTCTTGTTTGATTTAGCTGAAGAAATAAGAGAGAAAATGACATACATAACACATAAGTAAATTCACAAATACATAAGAAATCACTATACCAAAACAACATGCCACAAGGATCCCAAAGAGTGTTGCAAACCCTGTGTTACACAGTAATTTGTCACTGTTTGTCACCGTCCCTGTTACCCCTCTCCCGCATCTTGGAGGACCCATTCCGGGACTTGTGAGAAGTGACAAGACTT
>APFE030229761.1:0-12209 GCA_000404065.3 Pinus taeda
GTAAAACTCTCTGAGCTTTGAAGAAATTGGATGGGAATCCATTCACAAGCACTGAAAATTGGGCAGTGGTGACACAACCCATGTCCACCAATCTTAGAGAATGAGACGAAGGAGTGACCAATCCACACATTCATATGCCTTCTTTAAATCAATCTTCATAACCAATGCCTTCAATTTCTTTGTGTGCATAGTATGTATAACTTCCTGAGCTATAGCCACAACATCATGTATCAACATGTTATGGATAAAACCAAATTGTTCCTGAGAGATATAATTTGACAGAGAATCCTTGATCCGATTTTCTATAATCTTAGGAATGAGCTTGTAATAGGTATTGCATAGAGAAATAGGCCAGAAGTCTAAGTATTCATCACTTTCGGGATTAAAGAAATAAATGTAGAATTTATAGCACTTGATACCTTACATGTAATCCATTCTTCTTCCACCATATACAATAGCTCCTTACCCATCAAATCAAAGAAGTGAAGAAAAATATCAACCGTCCAACCATCTGGTCCCGGGCATTTATCTTTTTTGAAGTTTAGGAACCACTAGAATTTCATCAGCGGAGACAGGGTTATACAATACATTATTTTTTTCCTCATTGAATATCTGAGGGTATTCCATTGTTTCCCAAATCAGACCTTCAATATCAACACCAACCCTAGCTTGATATAACGTCTCAAAAAAATGTATAACTTCTCTTTGAATCTCCTTAGTCAGAAAAACAATTTTTCCATACCGATCCAATATATGCCAAATGGAGTTGATATTTTTCCAATGGTTTGTAAATTTATGGAAGCATTGTGTGTTCTTGTCTCCCTCCCTAAGCCATAAGGATATACTTTTTAACCTCCATGTAATTTCTTTTATCTGAAGTATTTGTCTCCATCATTGTTCCAGGGATTTTAGGGACTCCCGCGTGGAGTTAGTAGGGATTCCCCACTCCATATCCTTCTTAATGCGTGCCATATTCACCAATAAATCATTGAGTTCTTTGGATAACACTTTCTTCTTATCTATTTCCCAGAGTCTGACCCTACTTTTAAGTAATTTTAATTTCTTTGAAATATTTGTCAATGGATGAATATTATCATTCCCCTTTACAAAGAGCTATGTGGTTTGAACTAGTTCATTAAATTTAGCATCCTCTCACCAGACCCTGTTGAACTTAAATGGAATGCCCAATTGAGAATGTTCCATCCTCCACTGAAGAACGACAGGGAGATGATCAGATAAAATATTTCTATCCACCTAGGATCTCCACTTTCCTAACCTTTCAAAGAGATTATATTGTACCATGAAGCGGTCCAAATGCTTGCCAATGTATTGTTCCCCTGATATTTCATTGCTCCAAGTAGGAGAGAGCGGAGAGGGCCTAATATCTACCAGATGATAAGTGGAAAAAATGTCTAGTAATATATCTGTCAAGGGATCCCATTTGCATTGAGCCCCCAAACTTGCTCCCTAGAAATAGTGGTGTTATAATCCCTAACCATAATGAGAGATCAAATTTTAAGGATATCATATACCTCCATTCTATCCCAAAAATAGATTCTATCTCTATATGGTGCATATAGATTAAGGAAGTGTCTTTTGTCAGTAATCCCACGAACATACTCAGATACAAGAATTCTAACAAAAAAATTGTATCCCCGCAACAAGGTCCATCTGGGGTCGCATAGGAAAACCATACCCCTAGATAATGCATAGGTGTCAACTGCAACCATATTCCACTTAGGAAGAAAAGAATTAAAATATGAAATGACTCTATTAGATGCAAACATAGTTTCCTATAACAAAATGATGAAAGGTCAAATCAACCCAAAAATGTGTTTGAAGGCAAGTCGCTTTGACATATCCCCCAAACCTCTACAATTCAAAGAAAGACAATTCATCATGAAATCTCATTTGAGGGATTCTCTAGTCTAAGACTGCGAGAGAAATATGTGGAAATGATGGGGATGTCTCTCAATTCCGAAGAATCCAATAAATGAAGAGATTTAGCTCACAAGATTTTTTTGTATTGTCAGGATCCCCTACCACCATTATGCTGCACAATAATATTGCGTGCCGAATTGGGGCTAATGGAAATAGGGGATTTCTGAGATCATCCATGGTGGATGGTGAGGGTGGCAAGATCCATAGCCGAGTTGTTTATAAGAAATTCGATATCACCACCTATTGAGTTGTGTGGAGAGTGGTCAGAACCAGGGAGGTTGATGGGTGGAGAGGAAGATGCCTAATTCAAGGTAAGAGCAGAGTCCTCTAGAGGAGGTACAAGATGAGGTTTAGAATGAGGCGAATGTTCAAGAGGGTGACAGGATGTCAAGGGGATAGCCAAATATTTTCCACTTACACAATTTTGAGATGATATAGAAGGTTTAAGGGGGGATATCATAGGGTGGGGAATGACGGCAGTATTAGGAACAACTCCCTACCTGGAATTTAACATATCTTGATTTTTCCCAGGAAAAGTAATAGAGGTTGTGGAGGGGCAAGGAGAAGAAGTAATATTAAGAGATGAAACTTCATAATTGACCAGAGACTTATTAGATGAGACTTCAGTACCTGAATATCGGACCCAGTGTGCCACTCAAACAAACCGTTAAATCATTTTTTCATTGTAATTTGTCAATCTATAATTATTTTTAATATTTATCGGATAGTTTTTTGTGGAATGATGCCCTTTTATTTTTTATCTGGTCTAGTTTCTTATGTGATAGATGACTAGCAGAAAATGTATTGGGATTGATGTAATCTATAACAATTAATTAAAACTAGTGTAGTCATATAAATTAAATGACTAGTAAATGTTGATGAGCATCAATTCATGATAAGTTTCAAAATACTTACCCCATGATATGTATCACATTCTCTAGATTAAATGAAAAATCATAAAATTAACTAAATTATAACTTTATTTCAAATTATTAGTATTAAAAATTATTAAAAAAAAATTAATATATGATTTAAACCTATATACATTTTTAAAAACATGTAACAATATTCTTAACGATGGAGATTCATCTCCACTTTACCATTGAGATTCATCTCATCTCTATTGTATTGTAAATAGTTTTTGTTACAATACAATGGGGCAATGTCATGGATTATCATAATCACTTGTTGAATATGACATTTTTCTTAGCTAATAAATTTGACATAAGCTAATTAAAATAGCATAATTAACTTGGAAATAAATCTTAACCGTTGATTTGTGATTACTACTATAAATATTCTGACATATTCCATAACTATTAAATATTTATTATCCACCTAAATTAAAATTCTCAAAGTCTATCCCAGAAATGACAAAATAATCATCATTACTAAATTATTTAATATAAATGGAATTATAATTGCTTATAATTTCTTGATTTTATACTTTTGTGATCCATATTGATTTTGATAATGTCTTTTGTATTAATGTCTTTGGACGAACAATTTATGATGTGATTAATCTAAAAGACATTATCAACATGTTTACAATTTAATAACTTTAATTTTTTTTTTAACTAGCATTTGCACCAGATGTTGCAAAGGAAACGCCGTAAGGCATAAATTCGAGAAGCATTGTGAGATATAAAGAATCATTGAAGATAAAAATTAGTAGCAACAAAAAATGATGACAAGCGTGCACTGAAGGGAACTTGTTTCAGAGGGAAATGCCTTACGGCTTAAATATGAAGGATCAGTACTATCATATATATATGATTAGTGGCTTCAGATTAATTCAGTAATTGGTCAGCTCAATCCTAAGTAGGAAGAGGAAGAGTGAAGAAGGTTTTGTCAGAAAAACATTGGCTTTTTTGTCAGAAAAGAATGACTTTTCTGGATAATTTTGAAGAATGAAATTTTTAGAAATTTAGATGACATTGATCAAAAACGCCTTTCTCAGTGCATTTCTTTCTGTGGGTTTTGCACGCGGCACAGGAAGATCAGGGCGCTTGTTCCTGCTTGCAAGCTGTATCGATAATATGAAAAACTATTATAAAAACACATAAAAAGACACACACCCAACCAAAAACTATTATAAAAACACATAAAAAGACACACCCCAACCCATTTAATGCCAATCCCATTCAAGCAAGCATAAAGGAGTATATGGAAGGATACAAGTTGTTCAAGCGGGAAAGAGCTTTAGAGATAGATAAACACATTCAAACCTAACAAAGGTAACTTTTTGTTAGATTCCTCGGTACATTTCTTTGTTTGGATTTTGCACCCGAGCTATATCGATAATCTGAAAAACTATTATAAAACACACAAAGAAAATACACACCCCAACCAATTTAATGTCAATCCCATTCAAGCGCATGAAGGAGTATACGGAAGGATAAATGTTGTTAAAGGAAGAAAGAGCTTTGGAGATAGATAAATACCTTCAAACATAACAAATTTAACTTTTTGTTAAATAAAGATAACTTTTTGTCAACATAAGTAACCTTGGGAAATGAAAGCATGAAGGAGGATATCAAACGATACAAGGTGTTAAAGGGTGACATAAATACCCTCAACAAAAAAAAATTGTTATTTTTTTCCAATATAGCTAGGCTAGATATATAATCTAGCTAGTACGTATATATGTTAGGTGGCTATTGTATCTGTATGTGAAAATTTTGAAAATAAAATATATAAATTAAAGCAAAAAATTAAATATATTTGGTTAAATATAAAATTGATATTTATAAAACATTTTATTTACAACTCATAACATTCTTTCACGTAAAAAACACTTAATTAAAATAATAACAATTTATGATAAAAACACACATTCCAACCAATTTAATGCCAATCCCATTCCACGGCATCTTTTTTTACAACTCGTAACATTCATTCTAATCAATGTGCTGGTAGTTTGCAGGTTGCAGGGAAGGGTTGCTGTGATCGCAGGAGACGCTAGCGGAATCGGAGAGGCGAGTGCCAAGTTGTTAGTGGATAATGGAGCGAAAGTAGTGATTGCAGACATCGCTCCCACCGCCAGTTTTTTCCACTGCAATGTCTCAAATGAGCAGCACGTTTCCGCCCTGTTGGACTTCGCGCAGGAGAAGCACGGGCGTCTCGACATAGTGTTCAGCAACCAGGGAATCTCGGGCGGGCTATTCTCTTCCATGGCAGACGTCACTATCGAGGATTTGGTCATTTCAGTGAATGTGAGTGGGGCGTATCTGTGTGCGAAGAACGCGGCCCAGGTGATGATAGCCACAAAAAGGGTATCAATCTTTGCCGCGTATTAGCTTTCTGAGTTAGTAGCGGTCTGAATATATTAATTTGACGGTAGAACATAGGTCTATCGTCTAACATCGAGAATCGAGGGTGGACAATTGCACACCGTAGCAACCAGGGGTGTTGGTTTCAAAGAAAGACGCCTTACGGCGTAATTAAGTGCAGGAATTCATGTCCAATAACTAAATAACCTCTACTCAACGCAATTGTGCATAGAATACTCAGACAAGGTACTAACAACAAGAATGAATGTACCTAAAATGGAGACAGAAGAAACTGTTATCACCTCCAGGTGCAGTGATTAGACTTGTACCCTACTCTCTTGCAATTTTACATAAACACCAGATCAATTACAGCCCAAATTGAACCCCAGTTACAACAAAACCCTGAATTTAAATAATAATGAAATTTGCAAAAACCCTGAAATTCACAGACAATGTGTGAGACGCCGTGAACCACCAGGAAAAAGAAAATTATAATTTCTACAGAAATTAGATAGGATTCGCATCTCAATTAACAAAACCGAGAATATGCCCACACCACTGAATAACCTAACACTGAGTAAACCCAATTTCAGCCCAACAACAAAAGAACAGAACCCCAAAACTGGATCTCAAACGAGGTGTAGAAAAGTTGTACCTTTGACAGGGCGGCTGCATGATAATTTGTTCATGATAATTTGTTGCTGAAATCCTCGGAAATTCAGCGGCGGAGGGTCTGCATTTCGTTTGGGAATCGAACCGGGGAACAGCGAGTAGTCAATATCTCGAGTGCCTTGAGGCTCCTTACGCTAGAAAATGAAAGCATGAAGGAGAATATCAAACGATACAAAAGCATGAGGAGGAGAAAATGAAAGCATGAGGAGGATTCGGAGTGCAGCGCATGCTTGCCAGATGCCAGATGCGATGCCACGGCCAGATGCCAGATGCGATGCACGGGAGGGATAATGAATCGAACACTTCGAATCAACGATACAAAAGCATGAGGAGGATTCGGAGAGCAGCGCATGCTTGCCAGATGCCAGATGCTATGCCACGGCCAGATGCCAGATGAGATGCGCGGGAGGGATAATGAATCGAACACTTCGAATCAAACGGTGAATATTAATTCCATCGTCTAACAACGAAATCAATGGCGCAGGAAGGTACAACGTGGCACTGGAGGGGAGTTCTTCCCAGAGGAACGCCTTACAGCGTAAATATATTATTCATTTCAGTCTTTCCTATTTCTTATCTGGAACAATAACTCTTCGAAATTGGTTTAGCGGTGTTTACTTGGAGTCTATGTTGCACGGATGTCTGGGTGCAGGTGTGGGTACGGCTACAGGAAGGATGAAAACATTATAGAGGGTACGGGGTATGGAAATGACAATTTCTTTTCGCCATAGTTTATCTATTATATGTTTTTGAGGGTTTTCATCAGCAAATGGGTTAGAATTGCAAATGGGTTAGAATTACAAATGGGTTAGAATTACAAGTTTAAATTCTGAACTCTCCACATTTTTACAATCAGAATGTCATAAAGGTTTTTGAGGGTGCTGAATCAGAATATCATAAAGGTTTTTGAGGGTGCTGAATTAGTACAATCAAAATCACTTAAACAACAAAATTGAAAATTTCACCCAAAAAAAATTCCAAATTCCAGCTAAAAACCTCAAAGCAAATAATATATAGACAAAGCCTTTCTTTCGTAAAGCAAGTCATCAGAATGCAAGTACTGTTACGTCCTGCGGGAATGGAATTACCTATGCAAGTATGCTTGGGAAACTATTTTTGCTTGCTTTGGGAATTTATTTTATAGAATCACAATACCAAAAAATTACCAAAACGTGGTTCTTTTGTATCTCTGCATGTCTGGCATGCATCAATCTATATCATATCAACTTTAGGACGATGTAAAGAAAATCTTCTTTGAAAATTTTTTAATAGCACGGCCTAGGAAATCCATGCCATGAAACTAGGTGATATTGCCTGAAGTTTGAACCCAAGGAATGAACACGGGGGTATTTAACTGCAATTTTTAACTCCCTTCAAGCCAACAATTGGTCTTTAAAAATTTGGTATTGTGATTTTAGACAATCGATGGAACTGAGACCTACAGTCCAAATACAAAATATGTTCAAGTAGGACTTGTGGATATCTAGTTTTAACTGATGTAACTAAAGTTGCTGCTGAGAAATAAGAACAAGAAGCCCTTGTGGACCTAGCAGAATTTCATTCAGGAAACTGAAAATAGCAAACCAGACAACAGGAGACACATCAACCCCAGCAACAGGAGGAATCGCCTTACGAGTAGCACTAAGTAATGGCTCCGTGGGAGCATAGGCTATTACATAGCCTTACGAGTAGCACTAAGTAATGGCTCCGTGGGAGCATAGGCTATTACATACGGAAACTTTCCCACAGGCAGTTGAGGGTACCAGGACATTACTATCCTCACTATGAACAGAATATTAAATGAAGCAAACATAGGACCTAATATATTTATCGCAATCTTTGTTGTTGACGGATCCAATTCTGCAAGCATTAGTCCATGGATGCCTCCCACCAAATTATGCATATCCGACAGAGTGGTTGCATTTGCTGTATCAGAAAAAAATAACCCAGAAAGAACAATGCTGACTCCCAGAGAAGGAATCAATCTTTGGAATGAATCACTTTTGAGCTCTTTATTCTTCACTGTTCCCTTTCTAGTTTCCTTAAACAATGTACGCAAAAAGCTCCTGTCTCCCATGGAAAGCCTGTAATTTGCATAATATTCCTGCCATGAAGCCAAAGAAGAACAGGTTATCATATATATGAACAGCACCAAAATAGAATCAAAAACTCATGTTTTTCATAGTAACATTTAAAGGTTTATATTAAAAAGGCTGCGGCCAAACCGTGCAGCTAGATTTACCAAAGGTAAGGTAGGAATAGAAGTGTTGCCTCTAGTTCTTCCTGTGCACATATTCCATCCAAAAGATACTTACATTCATTGTTCCAAAAACATCTAACTGCTGATATGCAGGTATACTAACAAACTGGCCTAAAGGAAACACAAAGCAACAATACATGCTAGAAACCTAAAATAAAACAAGAAATTGAACTGAGCCCAGTGAGCGTAGCAATCGTTAGGTCCACCTGTGACATAGGTGCCTGAATGGTCTGCTGAAGCTCTGACTGCATGTGCTAGGTGGACAACAGCCATATCCACTGAAGTTCCAGGCAAGCCGCTTCAGGCTGCAGGTATATTAACAAACTGGCCTAAAAGAAACACAAAGTAACAATACATGCTAGAAACCTAAAATAAAACAAGAAATTGAACTGAGCCCAGTGTGCGTAGCAATCGTTAGGTCCACCTGTGACATAGGTGCCTGAATGGTCTGCTGAACCTCTGACTGCATGTGCTAGGTGGACAGTAGCCATATCAAGATTGTGGGAGAGCAACCGATTAGCTATCCAAAGCACGCACTGCAAATAAACACGTTTATCCAAAGCACGCACCGTTTGAATCCCCAGGGAAAGTAGTTTGTATGCAACCATTATGGTATTCAAATCAACGGATGATCTTAATTTAATCGTCTAACAAAATATCCAACGGTACAAATTATGACACCGAGGCATCTAGGATAGTTGATCTCAGAGGGAACGCCTTACGGCGTATTATTAAATGTCATATACTATAGTTAAATAAAATATTAATAAAAAAAACAATAATATTTTTTAATTTTATTTTTAATATTTAAAATAAATAAATAAAATTCTTATTAATTATTATACAATTTAATCTTTACTAAAATAAAATTAATGATTTTTTTTTGTTAAATATCAATTTAGTTAGCCCATGGGGCATAGAATAGATGATGATGGTGTGTATTGTTAAGTCACTTCCTGATGTGAAGGTCACCGATTCCAAACTTTGTTGGAAAAAAATAAGTCATGTTAAGGGCTAGTGTGGCCTAAGCTAGGTGTGATCCCTAGGTGATTTTGATGGCTTAGATGCCCCTGAGTCGTGGTTTCTCAAACCACAGGCCAAACCTAATGTAATCTCTAATAAACTCAAACCACTTAACAAACAAACAAAAATATCATTTTAATTAATTATTGAATATTATATTAATGATGATTAATCTTATATTAGTATACATTTATTATTTAAAAAAACAAAACTAACAAATTTAACCTCTCTAAACTTTTATCATGTATTTTATCTTTTTTATTTATTATTTAAAAAGTCAATTTAAATTAGTCTATTATATTTTAAATTTATTTTATATTTTTTATTTATTTTTTATGTAAAGTTTATCATCTAATATATATAAATTCTCTATATAATCAGATCATATTCTTGGTAAAACTCAGTGTGCTACTTCACTTAGTTTACATTCATCAAAATCCATGACATTATGCATTTTTTTTAAACTTAAAAACACTATAAGATTGTCGTTTATTATTATTATTTTAATATATGAGGTTTTTTTTTTTTTCATTTTCAAAAATATTTTTTAATATTTCATATAAAAGAATATATATAATTTTTATATTTCATATAAGATATATATATTTTTCTTTAGGTAAATTATAATAATAAATCAGAAGTTATTGGAAAGAAATATTTATTGTGAATTCAACATGTCCACCATCTTTGTATGAGGATAATTACTCCTAGCAACATCGAAGTCACATTTATATGGATTATATTATTTTAATATTAATAACAATTTCATATAGAATAATTATAAATTAATTAATGTAGATGATCTTAATTCTCGATCTATTAAAGTTTCAAGAGGGATCAATTATATCAGGGTGCAAATCTCTTTCTTGAGTGTAAAGAGATTTGATCCCTCTCGACATTTGATAATTCTGGAGTTAAGATATATATTTTTTTTTCTTCATGTCACTCAAACCGTTTATTATAGAAGGATACCATTAGCGCCCAAAATCCACCAATGGTAAATTATTATTATTATTTCATTGTTTAGATAATAGAACATAAAATTATAGGAACTCTTCCATACTAGGTTGGAGAGTGTCTCTCAACACAATAATACTAATATCATGTAAATTACATTTACATGATCATATTATTTTAATATTAATAACAATTTCATATACAATAATAATAATAATAAGCTGGCAACAATGCTAGACACTAAATTGGTGTATAAGACCCCTTTGTTTATGGGGAGTGCCCTTTGCTCAATATTTTTCTAACTATTAAAGTCTACAAAGGTAGACATACTCTACCTCACTTTGGATTGAACTTGTGAGATCCTTGGAGGAAAAGTATTGAACTTTATTCATAGTTCTACTACATAATATACTTGATATGAGACCCCATTGTTTGTGGGACAAGGTACCCCACTCCATGTAATGATTTGAGTAACTTCTAACTGTTAAAGTCTACAGAGGTTTACATACCCTACCCCATCTAGATTGAACCTGTGACCTCTTGCTAGGAAAATATTGGATTCTACTCATAGTTTCACTCTATAATATAAGTCTACGAAGATGTGCATACTCTATCCCCCTCTCGATTGAACCTAATATAATACATATGAGACCCCTTGTTTACGAGGCAAGATATCCCCCTTTTGTACAATAAATTTACTGCTACCTACTAAATTCTATTGAGGCGTACATAGTCTAGCCCCCTCTAGATTTAACCTTTTGACCTCATATAAAGAAAAATATTCACTCAACATGTCATGTGAGAGAATTATGTTTCTTATTTCCCTTGTAACAAAGTACCACACCCTCAAGCTTGTAGGCAAGGTTAAGATATTCCATAGGTTTCAAAGTCATACACAAAATAAGGTTTAAATTCATGAGCACAATGTGTCACTTGCGACAATTGAAATTTGGCGAGGAGGATAATTTTCTCCCAATGACCTAAAACAAAACCTAAATGAGCAAGCATATATATATATATGTCTATTATCTATATATCTTAAATAATTAATTATTATATATATATATATATTATATATATATATATAGTAAATATAGATATATATATATATATAATACTGTTTAAATATATATTACTGAATATTGGCACACACACATATTACATTGAGAGAAGCTTAAATCCATCTTAAGCATGGATTTCAAGTCTATAATTATCATGAGAGGTCAAATTTCTTAAGGTGTATATGTTTCAATCATTTAATCTAATTTCCTTGATATTAAACAATTACAAAATCTACAACTTAATTTTTTTTATCCCTCTATATATAGTTTAAGATGGATTTAGATTGGTTTAACTTTTAAGTTGATATATATATATATATATAAAGGTTTAGAATATATAATTAGTGAATATGACACACACACACATATACATTGAGAGAAGCTTAAATCCATCTTAAGCATGGATTTCAAGTCTATAATTATCATGAGAGGTCAAATTTCTTAAGGTGTATATGTTTCAATCATTTAATCTAATTTCCTTGATATTAAACAATTACAAAATCTACAACTTAATTTTTTTTATCCCTCTATATATAGTTTAAGATGGATTTAGATTGGTTTATCTTTTAAGTTGATATATGTATATTATTTTGTAATATTATATATAGGAATATATATATATATATTATATATATATATATATATATATATATATAATATATAATATATACTATTTTTTTTTCTAAGCACATAATGTTATGTGAGAACAACTCCCCATCATAGGTTGACAAAAGGGGTGAATCAACTATCAATAGAGTCTAATATTTTTTGAGATAATGTTTTGTTCATCTTTTAAAAATCACAATAGTAATTTTGTTTATGTTTTCAATCTACATCTAGCCCTTATTCACTCCGAGTTTTCTTATTTACCAAGCGAATAATAAAAAATATATTCACCACTACAAAACTACAAAGCTTGTATATATACATTTTCTAGTACAAATCTAGTAATAAGAAAAACCTAACTAGCTTGTAAACATAAACTATTTTGTAATATCTATCACTAAAGGGTCCAGCGCACCC
>APFE030229762.1:13838-60920 GCA_000404065.3 Pinus taeda
TATTATTAGGCTTAGGTCCCCATTAGTTAGAACTCATGTGGGAGCATTCATCTATTAGCACATAGTCTAACCCTTCATATTTTTTCACTATCGGGAATTAAATCAACTCCCAAGCCTTCATTAACCTTTTTATTAAAGCCTTTCCCTAAATCCTTCCTATCGTTACTATCAGGACACATACACCCTTCTAAAACTTTTATAAAACCTTTAACCGCATATATAAACAAAACCCCCTTCTAAACTTTGGGTTATAACTAGACTAAACCATAAAACCCTTCTATCGGCGCTTTAATCCTTCGTAAACCATTTACAAAGGAAATAACCTCAAACATGCAAATACTTACCTTTTCTGCCTTTCATAGGCCTTGCACAGTTATTGATAATTACCTTTATCGCAATCGGCAATCGCAGTTACCCACGGTCTTATCACTTATATGCTCTGTCGCGCCTCTGATTCCGATATGCAACTATCAGAACAATTAAACCACTTTTTAATATGAAAATAAGGAAATACACTAAAAATCTACTCCGAACCATATAGGGGAACTCAGAATTGATACGTTTGCACTTATATGTCGGGTCTGCCCCTACATATAAACCTTCCGCTGCACTACTCCTCCTCCGATCTCTGATCGCCGATCTCCTCGATCTCCAATCAATGCTTATTGCTATCGGTTATTAGCTATCACTTGATCCGTACACTTTAAAACTTCCGATCCGACATGTGTTTATGGACCCGATGGGTTCTAAGTCACATTCAATAAGGTTTTGGGTCCAACGATACATCGCATGTCACAATCGCTTCCTCCCTTTAAAATATTGCGATGTCATCCTAAAACCAATGTAAAGCATTAGATCCGCGGTAGGAGATCAACGACAGAGGATAATGTGAAGGCGGATGAGTGGACTCGACGATATTTATAAATGTAGATGTATAAATTTTGAGATCCGCTTATATGGTTCAGAGCGGAAATTTAATGTATTTCCTTTATATTTTTATAAACTGTTGTGCTAAGGGCTTTTATGCAAAAGTGTTATTCAAACGTTCTGATAGTCACATATCGAAGTCGGAGGGGGTTAAAGGTATGTATGTGGTATGACCACAGTAATTAGCGATGAGTGACTGTGATAAAGTTATTCTTGGGAATTGTGCAAAGACTGAGGATTGACGGAAAAAGGTATGATGTATGTGGTTTTATGTGTTATCAATTATAAAGGGTTTATAATGAATTGAAGCACGATAGAAGGGTTTTAAGGTTAAGCACAATTATAACCCAAACTTAAAAGAGGGTTTTGTATATGGTGCGGAATAAGAATTTAATAATGGCTTAGACCATGGATATGAGTCCTAATATTAAAGGAAATAAAGGTTAAGGGATGATTAAAGTCCCGATAATGAGGGTTTAGACTTTGGGTTAGTCTATTAATATGTTTCCACATGAGAGATAATTGAAAGCGTCTTAACCATTACTATTAATGAAGTTTTGACCTGGTAGGTCATATTTATTCCTGGGAAAATGGTTTATGCATAGCTCTACATGCATACTGTGGGTAAAGCAAGGCTAGCCCTGCGTCAGATGTTGGACCATGGTAGACCATTAATAAAACCGCATATACAACCATTGTTAAATGTGGTTTAAAATGGTTGACCATGGTTTATTTTCATATTGAGACAATATTTCTCAAATCTTGTGATGTTGGACCATGGATATGAATTTCCATGGTTGATGATGGTTGAAAATTGTTTATTTTCATATTGATACAATTTTTGTCACAATGCGACGTTGGACAAAGAGACCTAGCTGATTAATAAACCCGAGCGATTAATATCAAAAAGCCAAGAGAATAATATTAAACCTTATGATTAACATGGTTGATCATGGTTGGCTATGATTGATATTATAAACCTAAGGGAATAGTAAACCCAAGGGATTAATACTAAAAACCCAAGGGATTTTCACTAAAACCCCAAGGGATTTTTTTTTTTTTTTTAACAAGAACGATTAATGTATTTATTACCAAAAGTGGAGCAATCTCCTATTACAGTCGACAGTAGCTTTTAAAAACTGAGCAATGAGAAAGAGCTGATGGTAGTCCCTTCTCCTAAGCTTAAATTCAGAAGTTCTGTGAGTTCTTTGGCTATTCTTGCTTTCTGTCTTACATTTTATCTCTAGAAGAGCAAATTATGCGACTTTTTCTTTATGTTTTTCTTTTTGTTGTTCCTTAAGTTTGTCGTTCCTTATGCTATTGTTCGTTCTGCTTGTTTTTCCTTTGGCTTGCTGTTCCTTTGGTTGTTGTTCCTTCAACCTACTGTTCCTTTAGATGTTGTTCCTTCGAACTGTTGTTCCTTCTGCCTACTATTCCTTCAGCCTATTGTTCCTTCAAATGCTATTCCGTCAACCTACTGTTCCTTCGGTCTGATGTTCCTTCGGATGTTGTTCCTTCTGTTGTTATTCCTTTGGCCTGCTATTTCTTTGGATGTTGTTCATTCTGCTGTTGTTTCTTTTACTTGTTGTTCCTTCTGATGTTGTTCCTTCTATTGTTGTTCCTTCTGATTATTGTTCTTTCTGTTGTTGTTCCTTAATATGTTTGTTGTTCCTTCCGTTTTTGTTGTTCCTTTGGCTTTTTGTTCCTTCGGATGTTGTTCCTTCTTCTGTTGTTCCTTCTAGTGTTGTTCCTTATGTTGTTGTTCATTCTGGTTGCTTTTCCTTCTGCGACTATTCCTTCTACCATTTGTTGCTGTACATTCTCGGGCTGTTTCTTCTGCTTTATAGTCCTTGTGCTTGTTGTTCCATCTGCTTTCTACTTGGCGATCCTGAATGTAACTTTCAAGGTACCAAATACCACTCTCCCTCTGAGAAGCAGATCTACCTTCTAAAGATTTTCTAAGGCAAAGGATGAATCAAGCAGGGTCGTCCATTAAGGTTAAGATTACCTTGAGACAACAGGCAACGTTTATTTGCTATCGAGTCTGCTTGTTTGTTTAAATCCCGCTGGATATGGTACGAGTTGACAGTGTTGAAGTCTTTCAAAATGTTTTGAATTCTCTACAAGGTTTTGTTTAAAGCTGGGTTACTGAAATAATCTTTGGAGTTTAAGAGCTTTATCAGGAGCTCTGAGTCTCTGAATATTTGGATTGTTTTGTAATCTAACTCCTTCGCAATTTGGCAAGCTTTTAGGAGGCTATAACTCTCTGCTTGACTGATCGAACTTATGCCTCGGCCCCAACTGAAACTAGTTTTTCTCGATCTGTCTAGGGAAAGAATCAATCCCCCTATGCCTACAGTGCCTGGATTCCCCTTGGACGCTCCATCAAAGAAGATAGTGGCTTTTAGGGTCCCTTGCCACCACTTAGAAAAGTCACCTGCAGTGAGACGCATGCACCAAGTAGGATCTTTCAATGAGTTTTTGATTGAATCTTTCCTTTCTCCTGGCACGCAGGGTCCTAGCCACACAGAGACTTCTGCAGATAGTGTAAAGGCAAAAGTTGGATTATTTATTATTTCCAAAAGAAAATCTTTTAATTTGGTAGCCACTTCCATTGATTTCAGGATCCTGTTGTTAAAAACACACTCATTTTGAGCCAAGCACACTTTCCACCAAAGGAATTTTGGAATAGATTGCCAAATGTTTTTCCAGCCTACGTTTTTAGATTTTTTTCTCAGGGTTTTGAACTTCCCAGGAGGTGTAGATAGTAACAACTAAAATCTTGGAGGGGATGGGTATGCTAAGTCCATGGAGGACCATCTTCCAAACTTCTTGAGTGAAAACAGAGTCAACCAATAAATGGCCAGAGGTTTCGATAACAGAAGTTCATAGGCGGGATCTAAAGGGCCCGTGGAATCCTCTTTTATTCAGATTTTCTCCTGTTAGTGCCTTTTTATGCATAAGTAACCAAGTGAAGAAATTCACCTTTGGAAGGCAAAAGGGAGACCAAATAGATCTCCAGAGCTTCAATGTTAGCAAAGATGCGTGTGTGGCTTGTAATGAGGAGAATCTTTGAGCTACTTTATAGATTCTCGTTCTTCCCCGCCCTCATTTATCTTTGGATGTATGATGGACAGGGGTAAGGCTAGAAAGTGCTGCATAGAGCAAGTTTTTTTGTGTTTCCAGAGGGTTAGGAACCCCTGGAAAAGTCCATATTGCCCAATTCCATTTGTTGTCCCAAGAACATATCTCTGCCAACCAGAGAAGCGCTTTGTTCACTAGCCAGATCTTTAAATCATTACAATAATTTAGGGTGGCCAATGTGGTATTCCCTTGAATGGTGTCCTCCCAAAGCAATGTTCTCTTCCCATTACCCAGTATTATGTACAAATGTTGTTGTATATGGTCGATTCTTCTTCTGACTAAATTCCAAATTGTTGTTCCTGTTGGAGTAGAAGCAGTAGTGAGGTTTCTCAGGGAGCCTCCCTTTAGGTATTTCTTCCAGAGGATCTTGCTGATAGGATGATTTTTATCTGCATACAAATGCCATATGATTTTTCCACCAAGAGGCAGATTTGCTAAGCTTGGATCCTGTATCTGTAACCCACCTTCCTGGAGTGGTCTATTCAGGATATCCCATCTTACCAAATGTAACTTGCTCTGATTTCCCTTGCCCCCATTCCATAAGAAGTCCCAAAGGAGTTTAGAGATCTGTTCCGTGATAGGCTTAGGAGCTAGCAGAATGGGAGGCTGGAAGATAGGAAGGGCGAAGAGGGCTACCTTTATCAAAACTAACTTCCTAGTCTTTGTTAGCCATTGGCCTCCCTAATATGTTATTTTTGCTTTTAGCTTGCTAATTACTTTAGTCCATACGGAAGGAGGGCTTGGTCCCAAGGATAAGAGAAGGCCTAGATATTTGATCTTTTCCCACTTGTCATACCTAGGGAATCCCAATATGCAGGCAATTCGAAGGATAGTTGTGTGATCTACATTCCAGCCATAAACCACACTTTTTCTTTTATTGATCAAGGCTCCTATGATTAAACAGAAGTGTTGAAGGATTTCTTTGAAATCCTTTGCTATCTTAATCAAGGCCCCTCCCAAAAGGAGAGAGTCATCTGCAAAGAGGGTGTGATTTGTAGGGTCCACCCCTCTTGCTGCCTTGATACCCGGAATAGTGCCCACTTCCATTTCCTCTATCAGCTTTCTGATTAGGGATTATGCCAACAAGATATAAAGAAAGGGTGACAATGGGCATCCTTGGCAGAGCCCTCTTGAAGCTTGGAAGAATTCAGAACGTCTACCATTGACCAGGGGTGCTATCCAAGGTGTGTGTGTGCAGGGTTTTATCAAGTTGACAAAATCAGCACTAAAACTGAAGGAGACGAGGATTTTATAGAGAAATGAGAGCTTAACTCGGCCAAAAGAATTTGACATATCCAACTTGATGATCATACCTTCTTCCTTTCGAGAGTGGCTAGAGTGTAGGGCTTCTTGCACTTGGATCACATTGTGTATGAAGTGCCTTCCTTTGACGAAACCACCCTGCAGAGGGGAGATCAAGTTCCCCAATAGAGGCTTGAGTCTGTTGGCTAAGAGTTTGGCAAGGATCTTGTAGGAGGCATTGCATAGAGAGATTGGCTAGAATCTATCAAAAGTCTCAGGGTTAACTTCTTTTAGGATAAGGGCAAGGAAGGTGGAGTTGGTGCACCCTCCCACTTTGGCTTTCTTTTGAAAGGCTTTACCCATTCTAAGAAGATCGATTTTTATTACATTCCAGCAAGCTATATAGAAATGTATGCTGAAGCCATCCAGCCCAAGTGTTTTATCTAGCTGCATTAACCAAATGACATCAACTATCTCTTTTTCAGGAAAAGGCTACACTAACCCAGCGTTTACATTTGCAATGACAAGAGTGGGGATGTTTGATAGAAAGTCGGCAACCAGGTCATCATCAGAAGAACCATCCTCCTAGAACAGATTCTGATAATGGATTGTGGTTGCCTGTTTTATGAGATATTGTCCTTTGATAACTTCCCCCTCCCTGTTGGATGTTTCAGAAATGTGATTCCGAGAGAGTTGGGCTCTGCATTTTTTGTGAAAAAACTGTGTTTCTGTCTCCATCTTGGTGCCAAAGGTTGCAAGACTTAAGGCACCAGTATTCCTCTTCTTGTCGAAAGGAAAGAAAGGAATTAAACCGGGTGTTCTGTTCATGAGAAGTTGTGCTTTGGTGACTTTCAAATCCTTCCATGCCTAGTTGAATCTTAGCTAGAGCCTAAACTATCTTTTGTATATGACTTGTAGGAGTGAAAAGGGTTTTTTTTTTTTACCAGGCTTTTAATGCAGACATAGTGTGTTTGAGTTTTTGTTCCCACACGAAGCTAGGGGATCCTTCAACTGGTTGCACCCAAACGTCAGCTACTATGTCCATAAAGCCCTCTCTCCATACCCAAAGAGGGTTGAATCTAAAGGGAATAGGACTGAAGTCCTCCTCTTTCTCTATCAAAAACGAGATGGGGTTATGATCAGATGTTATTTTGGGCATAATTTTTGAAGAGATTAAATGCTTCCCCTCCAGCAAAGTACTTTGAACTAGAAACCGATCTAAATGGGCAGCAATGTTGGCATTGCCAACTCTATTGTTGGTCCAGGTATAATGAAATTTCTTAGGTTTGTGATCCAGAAGATCCCATTCGAGAATCAAAGACTCCATCGAGGCATGGAAGGAATATTTACCCCTTACTCCGCCTTTTCTCTCATGTGGGTCTACAATGATGTTGAGATCCCCCACCAGAATGATGTTTTGGGGGGCATAGATTTCCGGGAAGTCTGAGAGAGAATTCTAGCAGTCCTTCTTTTCCAAAAAATTAACAGAAACACAAAGATTGAAGAGATCTAGAGAAATATTACTTGGGAGATGAAGAAGATCTGTATATATCTAGTGTTGGGTTGCAAAAGAGCTTTTAAGCTGGAACATATCCTCCGACCATAGGGTTGCAAGGCCCCCTGAAGTACCTCTGGTGTTGTACCACTTTTCCTAAGTTCTTTTTCCATTTGGTTCAACTTAGAGATAGAAGAGAATCTTCTTCTATCTTCATCTCTTGGAGAAGGAGAATGTCTGAGGTTTCCATTTTTAATAGGTCTTTTACTGCTTCAGCTTTCAGAGGGTTTCCCAAACCCCTGCAATTCCAAGAGACAATCTCCATTATTTACTAGAGGGGGGTGGTGCAGACCCACCCTTTGGGGGTTTGGTCCTTATGTTCCTACCTAGTGACATTTCGATTATGGACTGACTGCCCTGCATCTTTAATGACTCCACCTTTTCTTCTCTGATCTCCTTGTGAGACTTCCTTCCTGCCATTTTTTTGGATTGCTCAAGAGGTTCATCTTCGGAGGAACCAAGACTATCTATCAGGTTTTTGTTTTTGGTCATTTCTGCATAAGAGGGAGGGGAAGTGGCGCCTACTCGAGGGCCTTGATTTTCCTATTGGATTGCATCTATACAAGGGGTTTCTAAAATGGCTTCTACAATTTGTTCCTGAGATTCAGAGTTTATTTCTGCATCTGCTTTCTGTTCCATATTCTGTTGCACCTCTCCCTCTTCAAGTTCTGGTTGGTCTTCTGGAGGGTTTAGAGCAGCAAAAGGATTTGTTGAGATGGTGGCATTTGCAGTGGCTTGATTTTTAGTTAAACTCTTCCCAACAAAGGGTCCTCTAGTCTCTGGCTTCCCTCCTTTCCTTTTCGCTCTGATGGTCTGTTTAGTAGTGGCGATTTTTCTAGCTTGTGTCCACTATTCACCCTTTTCTTTTTCAAATTCTTCCTTAATTTTCTTCTTGTAGTTTCGAGTGAAATGACCATAGCCATGACAATGTTGGCACTTGAAGGGGAGTTGTTCATAATCTAGTTCCTGAATGTGAGACTGGCCAGCTATGGTCAACTTGATCGCCTGAAGCAATCCTATCTCTAGATCAACTTCAACACATATTTTGGCACACGAATATTGTTCTCTCCTTTCAGCCCTATCAATTTATTTTCCTAATTTATTCCCAATTGTTTCCATAGATTTCGGGTTCCAACAATGAAGAGAAAGATGGGGTAACCTTACCTAGACAAGGATGGCTGAAGGAGTGTCCTAGGAAGGGTCAAATTCTGGCATCCATTTATTTGGATAGAGCCCTTGGGGGCCCATGAAGTATGAACCATTTCAAAAAATGAGATCTCGATCTTCTGCTAATTCGAAAAAAAAACATAACAATGTCTGGCTGCCATGTGGCTTCGTATTCCTTCAGAGACAAGGGGATTCCAGTTTCACTAGACCCATCCATAAATAGCTTTGGGAGAGGGCCAGAGACTCGTGAATTGTCCAATGAGCCCTCGTTAAGCCAAGTTCAGCGTAGTCCGGCATGGGTATTCTGCAGGCAGCTCTACCTAAGGGATGGATTCAGCTTTGTTAACAAATTTCTGCTGGTTCGAGTTTTCTTTCCTCTTGCCACAGGTGGCTACCAATATCTTGAAGGCAGTAATCTCAAAGAGGGGGAAAGGGGGACCTCCTCCGATGTCTATACTGGTTGAAATCAAAATTTTGATGAAGAGGCTCAATGCACAGAGCTATCTCCACACACTGGTTGGTCTCAGCAGTGGTAGGCTATTGAGAGAGCTCTGTAGGAGCGATGGATGCTAGGTGAGCATGCTCGAGAGCTGAACCCTAATCTCCTCATAGATAGTGGGGTTTTTTTCCTAAATCATGTGTTTTAGAAAACCCCAAGGGATTATGAACCCAAGGAAATAATATTAAACCCAAGGGACTAATATTATAAACCCAATGTATATAAACCCTAAGAAAAATATTATAAACATTGAAATAAACATGATCAATCATCATTGATGTTCATATTGAGATAATCTTTATCACAATTCCATGTTGGACCATGGTTGACATCATAATAAACCATGTTTGACTCAAGAATAATAAACCCAAGCAATTGATACTAAAACCCCAAGGGGTTATGAACCAAAGGGAATACTATTAAACAAAAGGGACTAATAATATAAACCCAAGGGAATAATAAACCCAAGTGATTGATATAATAAACCCAAAGGAATAATAAACCCAAGGGATTAATACTAAAACCCCAAGGGATTATGAACCAAAGGGAATACTATTAAACAAAAGGGACCAATAATATAAATCCAAGGGAATAATAAACCCCAGGGATTGATATAATAAACCCAAAGGAACAATAAACTCAAGGGATTATTATTTATTTTCATGGTGAAACAATCCTTGTCACAATGTGACATTCAAGCATGGTTGGCTATGATTGACAATGGTTTACCATGATCAATATTATAAGCCTAAGGGAATAATAAACCCAAGGGATTAATATGAGAAACCCAAAGGAATAATATTAAATCCAAGGGACTAATATTATAAATCCAATGTATATAAACCCTAAGAAAAATATCATAAACATTAAAATAAACATGATCGACCATCATTGATTTACATATTGAGACAATTCCTATCACAATTCCATGTTGGACCATGGTCGACATTATAATAAACCACGTTTGACTTGGGAATAATAAACCCAAGCAATTGATATTATAAACCCAAGCAATTAATACTAAAACCCCAAGGGATTATGAACCTAAGGCAATATTATTAAACAAAAGGGACTAATAATATAAACCCAAGGGAATAATGAACTCAAGGGATTGATATAATAAACATGAGGTAATAATAAACCCAAGGTATTCATATTATAAACCCAAATGAATAATAAACCCAAGGGATTAGTACTAAAACCCCAAGGGATTATGAACCCAAGGGAATAATATTAAACCCAAGGGACTAATATTATAAACCCAACATTCGTAAATCCAAATATAAATATTACAAACAGTAAAATAAACATCACTTATTTTCATGGTTAGAAAATCCTTGTGACAATGTGACATTCAAGCATGGTTGACCATGGTTGGCTATGATTGATAATGGTTTACCATGATCAATATTATAAACCTAAGGAATTAATATGAGAAACCGAAAGGAATAATAAAATGAAGGGATTAGTACTAAAACCCCAAGGGGTTATGAACTGAAGCGAATAATATTAAATCCAAGGGACTAATATTATAAACCCAACATATATAAACCCCAAGAAAAATATTATAAACATTAAAATAAACATGATCGACCATCATTGATTTTCATATTATAAACCTGAGGGAATACTAAACACAACTTATTTACATTAACACTAAAACCCCAAGGGATTAATACTAAAACCCCTAGGGATTATGAACCCAAGGGAATAATATTAAGCCCAAGGATTTACCAATATGGTTGAGACAATTCCTATCACAATTCCATGTTGGGCCATGGTGGACATTATAATAAACCATGTTTGGCTCAGGAATAATAAACGCAAGTGATTCATATTATAAACCCAAGGGATTAATACTAAAACCCCAAGCGATTATAAACCCAAGGGAATAATGAACCTAAGGGATTGATAATAAATCCAAAGGAATAATAAACCCAAGGGACTAACACTAAAACCTCAAGGGATTATGAACCCAAGGAATTATTAATATTAAAAAAGTTGAAGAATGAAGAAAACTAATGATTTGATATCATAAACCATTGGGAATTAATAAACCCAAGGGAAAAATATTAGAAACCAAAGGGATAAAAAATGGCAAGGGATTAATAGGAATTAATTTTTTAAACCCAAGGAAATCTATGCATGATGTTGTCGGCTCTTTAATCCTTCGTAAACCATTTACAAAGGAAATAACCCCAAACACAAAAATACTTACCTTTTCCACCTTTCATAAGCCTTGCACAATTATCGATAATTACCTTTATCCCAATTGGCCATCACAGTTACCCAACAGTCTTATCGGCCATTGTAGTTAGCATTTACAAAACCTTAAATCACACATAATTCCCCTTATTAATCCCTTGGTTACTAACCGTTCGATCTCAGTGATTAATGGTCTAGATTAAACAATAGAGTAACTTAAAGGAACTATCGAAACCGTTTGATGGAGTACATCGACGATCATCACATATGGAAGAGCACAAGAGTTAACACAGTAAAAAGGTGGGTTTATAACCTCAAGTGGTATTTCGGGCAACAAAGCAGTGGTAAGTGGTATCAATAGTTTTGGCTCCAATTCCACAAATTGGAGAACACATAGTAGTAGAGGAGTGTGGGGAAACTGCTTTATCGGGCAGTTAATCCCCATGTGTCTTGTCAACCCAAAATCTACCGTGAACCGTTGGATCTTTCGAGAGAAGATCAATGGCAAAGAAGTAATGTGACATACAAAGGAGCACACCCGATGATATTATATGGTGCAGTTAATATGTTTTGGTTTCCAATTTTAATCGTCCCAACAATAATATTATAAATGTAAACCCTGATGAAAACCCCAAACCCATAGAGGAAACAATGAAAATAGCATAAAGTCAAAGTAAAAAAGGGACGAGTGGAGTAGTGAGCCATTGCCGCATACTAACCGTTGGATCTCACTGATCAACAGTCCAAATTAAACAACAAAGTAACTTAAAGGAACTATTGGAACCATCCAATGGAGTAGATTGACAGTCATTGCATATGGAAGAGTGCAGGAGTTAACACAGTAAAAAGGTGGGTTTATAACCTCGAGTGGTATTTTGGGTGGCAAAGCAGTGGTAAGAGGTATCAAGAGTTTTGGCTCCAATTCCACAAATCGAAGGACATGTAGTAGCAGAGGAGTGTGGGGAAACTGTTTTATCAGGCAGTTATACCTTGTTTTTCTTGTCAACCTGAAATCTACCGTGAACCATTAGATATTTCGGGAGAAGTTCAGCAGCAGAGAAGTAAAGTGACATACAAAGGAGTGGATCAGACGGTATTATATGTTGTAGTTAATACATTTTGAGTTCCAAGGTTAATCACATATTGGAGCAGATGGGAATGACATGTTAATGTGACTAAAGGCTATGGTGATTGTGATTAGCGATAAAGGTGGAACCTCGAAATTCGTGTAGAGGCCATATAAAGTCGAAATGTATGTTTTGTGGGCATTTCCTTTGTAAAAGGTTTATAAAGGAAAATAGTGTCGACAGAAGGTTTATGCATTTAAACATATATAACCAATGTTTAAAGAAGGAATGGTTATATATACATGTGGTTAAGGGGTTACGAAGGTTTAGAAGGGTAACGAAAGTCCCGATATTAACATATATAAAGGTTAATGAGAGGGTTTTAGTCATTAAAGTCCCCATAAGTGAATATTTTATGTTGGTTAGCCTATGTTGAGTAATAGGGCCTTAACCATTAGAGTTTGGAGATCTTGACTCCTTAGAGAGTTAAAATACATGGGACAAATGGGCTGAAGCATTTCACATGCACACTATGGGTGTAATGGGTTAATTATTAGTTGTATTTATGATTATTAATAACTATATAGATATTAACAACAAGATTAATTATATATATTATTATATAAATATCATATTAATAATATAAACTCCTGATGTATATTAATTAATAATAAGAATAGCTCATAATAATATTACATTATCATTATATTATTAAAATAATATAATAATATAAAATTATAATAAAAATCATAACAATTATATCATATTATTATTATAATAATAAATATAATAATAAATAATATATCTGATTATAATATTATAATATATTATATTATTATAATAATATACAAATATAATTATTAGGCTTTAGTATTTTTAATAGTTTTCTTAGGGTTTGTATACATTGGCTTTATAATATTAGTCCCTTTTGTTTATTATTATCTAAGGGTTTAATACTAAAACCCAAGAGATTGATATTATAAACTCAAGCGATTGATATTATAAACCCAACGCATTAATACTAAAACCCCAAGTGATTATGAACCTAAAGCAATATTATTAAACAAAAGGGGCTAATAATATAAACCAAAGGGAATAATGAATCCAAGGGATTGATATAATAAACCCAAATGAATAATAAACCCAAGGGATTAAAACTAAAACCTCAAGTGATTATGAACCCAAGGAATTATTAATATTAAAAAGTTGAAGAATGAAGAAAACTAGTAATTTGATATTATAAACCATTGGGAATTAATAAATCCAAGGGAAAAATATTAGAAACCAAAGGGATAAAAAATGCTAAGGGATTAATAGGAATTAATTTTTTAAACCCAACGGATTGATCAACCCACGTGACTATGCGATCCCGTGACTTAATCTCAACCATCGGATCACAGATTGAATCAGGAAGGCGAAATATCGCATTAGCGGGCTCATTATACAGTTTAACTCCCGCAAGTGGAAAACACAATTACACTAAGAAACGATGAAACACACAGTCGGAATCAAGTGTCAGACTTGAAATATTATAGGGAATGGTTTATATCACTATCGGGTCCGTAAAGATATCAGATCGATGTATGGAAGTGGAAGGAGTCTGGAATTGACATTGAGTGATATGCGAATGCTCGACTTAATCTCAACCATTGGATCACAGATCAAATCAACAATCAAGATTTAATCTCAAAATGCAATCGAAGGAGCTGAAGATCAGAGTGCGTAATGGAAAGGCTTGGATAGCTGGAACCAATGGGCCTACAGTGGCGAATCTATAAAATTTGAGATCTGCTATATATGATTTGGAGCGGGTTTCCTGTGTAATCCATATATTTGTGTTAAAGTGGTTTAATGCTAAAACATAAGTTAATGCTCTGATATCACATATCAGAGCGGAAGGGGCGATGAAGATATATATATATATATCTATATATATATATATTATATATATATTATATATATATATTAGATATATAGATATATATATATATATATATATATATATATATATATAATATATATATATATACGTATGACCGTGGAAGGAGTGATGGTTGATTGCGATGAGGTTAAACCTCAGGAAACATGACAACGTTGTACAGAAGGGCAAAAAGGTATGTTTATGCGGTCATTTTCCTTTGTAAATGGTTTATAAGGAAGTATGCGTCGATAAGAGATTTATGCATTAGAAACATATGTAACCAAAGGTTTTGTAAGGGGAAGGTTATATATGTGTGATTTATGGTTTTGTAAAGGTTGTGAAGTGGTTTTAAATCGCGATATTTTGGGAGAAGATTAACAACAGAGAAGTAATAAATTTTGGGAGAGCATTTTAAAAAAAGACCAGAATCTTCTTTTTTCTACGGGCTATGTGACTATGAATATTATAAACCTAATGGATCAATAAACCCTAGGGATTGTTAATATTATGAAAGTAGCACGTCAATAAATTGAAGGAATAAACATTGTAAATGTAAGGGATTAATATTAAACCTTAGAACTATTATTTAAACCTTAATAGTGGGGATTAATAAAACAAAGGGAATAAATGATAAACCGAAGGAATTATTAATATTACAAACTTAAGGAACAAATAAACCTAATCATTTAATATTATAAACCCAAGGAAATAGTAAACTGAACCTAAGTCGTAAATCCATGGCATCAATATATAAACATAAACAATGCTATAACACAAAAAAAAACATAAACCAAGACCAATATAAGAACCACATTGCAAACCATAAAGCATTAAAACATGATAAATCGTCATTATGTTAATAATGACACATTTATATCACTACATTGTAAGCAGTGAATAGAATTTAAGCCATAAATACATTGGTATCAATACATGAATTTATTAATAGTATAAATCTCAAGAATATTGATATAAACACCTAGAACATGAAATCCCAACAATAATATTATAAATGTAAACAATATTTTCATTTATGAAAGACGTGAACAAAGTGAAGGGATCCACACAGAAGACCACAACAATCAGAAATGCAAGAGAAAGATATAAAATAGTAACACTCCCATTGGAGCAAAGCAACATAAATGACAAAAACAAATCTAACTTACACACATTGGATTTAAAGAAGAACATCATAACACGACATTTTAAGACTGGATATATACAATTTTGTACATCAAAACAACATTAGTGTCTAAAATAATCAATTTAACCAACATTGCAACCACAGAAAGAACATTGAGTCTTAACATAATTTTTTTGTTTGGTTTACATCAAATAATTCCACTACAAAATTGAAGTTCAAAACCATAAAGAAAGTGAC
This sequence comes from Pinus taeda, assembly GCA_000404065.3. Lineage (NCBI taxonomy): Eukaryota > Viridiplantae > Streptophyta > Pinopsida > Pinales > Pinaceae > Pinus > Pinus taeda. Next base: position 28,947 of record APFE030229762.1, read on the forward strand.
AATGTTATTAGTTGTATTTCATTGTGATATGGACTTCAATCGCTCCTCTTCCTTCTTCCTAATTGTAACATATGCACTATCTTTCATCTTGGCATAATGTTGGAAAGAAAAAGGTGGTGCAATGCATAAACCATCTATTGATTTCACTCTTGATATGGTTGTGAAGGTAAGGTCTTGCTGCTCTTTATTCTTGATATCAACTGACACTCATTCTAAACTCAATCCCTATGACTTGTGGATTGTAAGAGCCCATGCCATCTTCAAAGGAATTTGTTTTTGATTTCCTCTTATCACTAGGGTGATAGGGACAATGTTTCGATTGCTTGCATCAAATGGAAGACCAACATACTTATCAAAAACAATAGTTGTGAACATTGCAAGTCGAGGTGGCTTAGAGTTAGGTGGATAGAATATATCCTTAACAAAACCAAGTGCACCATTCACCAAGCCAGCTTCAACCCATAAATTACATGTCAACATAACATGCTAACCACAACTCAACAAAACTTGAGGGTCCAATTGATCATCATCAACACCACCGATTTTTGAACGCCTTGAATACTTAGCAACACATCATGCAATTGGAGAATTTAATGATTTTAACATATGCCTATTACGCAAGGAGACCAAATTATTTTTTGGAAACATGTGAACTGCTGCATTAAATAAATCTCTTTCTATAGGATGCAACCTCATATTACCCTGAGACATAAGAAATTCCCAATCTTCAAGATTGGGTTCTACATTTCTTATGTTATTGAGGACTCTATGAAAAGAAGATTGTTTCTCATTGTTCCCTTGTTGGCAGAAGATTGTGTCAAGAGTGACAACAATGTTGAATTTGTTTCATAAGACATTCCCTATTGTATTACCTGCATACAAAGTCTTATCTCTGACAGGAGGCAGTTGGCCAAGGTCACCCATAAGGATGATGGATCTACCACCAAAAGGACAATTTTTTTTCTCTAGAAATGCTTCTCGTAATCGAGCATCTATTTTCATAAAAAACCTTGATCCTGGAAAGCTCATTTCATCAATCAATATATATCTAACATGTCGCATTTCTTCTTGGAATACTACAAGTGACTTCCCTTGTAGTGGTTGCATATCTTTAAATGGAATTTTTAGCACTAAGTGTATGATTTTTCCATGTATATTAAAAGTAGCTATTCCTATTGGGACAAGAAGAAGCAAAGTTCTTCTTCCATCACTTGATGAATTAGAAAGAGCTTCAAAAATACAATGGATAAGGAAAGACTTCCTAGTGCCCGCAGTGCCCTGAATAATCATAAGAAGAGCTTCACAAATCTCATATTTAGCAAAGTTCCTTAAGACAATTTCAAAAGCAAGTCATTTTTTTCCGACAAAGAATCTGGAGATGAAAATGTTCTGTTTGAAAGGTCAACAATATCACCCACTAATTTTGCATTCCTTATAAAATTAATAGCTTCCTATGCAACATCATCAAAAATAGTTGTACTTTCCCAGTCAAAGGATATATCAAAGTCCCTTCGACCAAGGGTGTGAAGATCATAAACATTCACATCGTTTGGTGGAACCAAACGAGAGAAAATCTGCCATTCTTGAAAATCATCTTCAAGATTCATTTCCTGGTTAGAAAAATCACCATCTTATTCATCTTCAATATTGTTGATAATTGATGGGTGTCGATCAACATGCCATGCTCGATATCGAAAATTCCTCCAACTTTCAATAATAATTTCAGCTGAAAGGCCAATTTCTGCAGGAATGTCACGAAATGGCTTGTACAATAGAAATTATATCCAGTAAAAGGTTTCAAATTCCTATGAAGCCTCACCACGAATAGAATAAAACCGTGGCCAAACCCGAGAAATAGCATTAACATCTCTAGGCTTCCATGGATCTTGCTTACGCTTTCTATCAAATGTCCAATATCTTGTTGTTTCTATCAAAGATAGATGTTAAAGGAAAAAAAGTCTCTTCTGACAATGTTGAACGAAAGTATTCTCAGATGAACATTGCAAGCCATGCCTTTATATTTTCCTAAAAACCTTTCCTCCAACATTTAGGAAACAAACTTTCGACTACAAACAACAAGAGGTAGCTTAAGCAACGTATGTCATGTTTCTTGTGCTCCAATGTCATGGTCAACAATCGTTTCTGCAAGAAACTTTCTATATGCATATAAAGCATGATCCTCAGAACCAATATAATTTGAAATTCTAGTTAACATATGATGATAAATTTTAGACCTTTTTTCTGCTTTCGATGCATACTTAGCAATGTATTTCAACACAACATAGCGAGAAAGCACTGGCTAGCAATCAACATTTGCACGCCACATTGTTAGAAGGTCAATTTTATGTACATTAATCCTGTCATCATTTCTTGCTAGCTCATGTTTTTTTCTTCCTTGACCATCTATGAACAATCTTGATTCACCACAAAGATCCCATGGAGCATTGTACCGACGTATTAGAATAGTGCCCTTTTTGCGCAAGCAAGAATCCACAATACACTTTGTGTGCCTTTGGACACGGTTTAATAATTCTTTGTAATCATTATGAGGATTAGAAGAGAAAATCTGACAAGTATTCAATAGGCAAGGGTCATCATTGAGGCTTTGTGGAACCATTATGTCACGATGATGTATGTCACACGGATTCCATGCAGTTACATATTTGTCGAAGAATATCTTTGCAAATTGTACATCAGAACTATTTGACCAATCAAGTATTTCCATGTCGAGAGCACCTTCTAACCATAGGAAACCATGGATATGTGTTGAACCTCTGTGTTGTCACTCATATCTGAAATAAATGAAGATATGGTTGCTACAAACAATATAAATAGAATCATAATAAAAGTTGAAAAAGTATAGAAAAAATATTCAACACAAACCTGTACCAAAAGTCTTTAGCTTTAAGATATTTTTGGATAACTTCCTCTCGAAAAATATTGAATCTGTGGGGCATAAATGTCGCAACAATATGAGGGTACTGGATAACATTCTCAATTTTCATACAATGCTCATTTGAAGAATGAGAATGTGAATGTATGGGCATGATGTTATGCAACTCTGGCCACTTTGTGTGAGCTGCACTCAAAGTAAAAAATAAATATGGACATCCTAACTGAGTAATCATGTCCATCAATCCAGATCAAAACTTAGTCCAATATGGCCTTGTACCTCTCAGAGAAGAACCAAGCCACATAAGATGCTCAACCAACTTATTATCTAGTAAATCAGATAGTTGGTGACGCAACTCCTCAACTGTTATAGGTGAGTTATCATGTAAATGTTTCTTTGCAAAAACTGCAGTAGTTGCTTGGCTCTGATGCTGCATTATCATGTTTAATAGGTAATATCGAAAGCGAGGATGGCTTCCAAATCTCTGATCATAGTACCTAAGAAGATGCAATGCATACTCATGAAGTTCAACATTACAAATACATGGTTGCAACCAATTAGCATCACCAGTGGGGAACAATGCTGGGAATGCCATATCGAATAACCCCTCTGTATTATATTCATCCACTGGATAGGTTCCAATAGTGGGCCAATCCATGTCTTGAACATGTGAAGAATGAACATTATCAAGAAATGCTCTGATTTCTTCCACTTCTCTTCGTTCATTTGGTAGGCGAGAAACAAAGGAAGAAGGATGAGAGGGCAAATGGTCAGCATGAAAATCTTCATTATTAGTTTCATTGATCTCAGATTCTTCAATATGACAATCAAAAAATTTAAGCTTGGAGGAGACATTTTTTGATATTTCGGGCAGAGAATTCATTGAATCATAATCAATTACAATATCTTGATAGTATTTATCACGTTGGATTTTGAAAATCAATGCATCCATCACTCGAGATATTTTGACATAAAATTCATAATATTTAGACTCAGTGCCATGTCTCCTCACAATTAGAAAGTCAATATCTTCAACACGTCGAGGAAGGCTTCGTACAATTGTAGAAATATCTTGAGGAAAGCTAATTGTATGACCACTATACTTATATTGCCCAACTTGAGCATGTGTCACTTGCAAAATGGGATTCACATGTGCTATTAGCATTTTCATTTCTTCAACTTGAGTAAGAAATCTTAAAATTTGAGGTTGCTCACCAGGATCCATGTTATTATATCGAAAAAAATGATGGGCTCCTCTTTCACTCCTACATCATCTACAAACAGGTCCTTTAGAATGTCTCACAACAAGGATTCTGGGATATGATTCTTGGAAAATGTGGCACATTTGGACAACTGACAAGCTATCTATCTTTGCTCGAAACCTTTTATGCGCTGAAATCATGTTTTCATCAAAATGAATATGAGCTCTACTCGCCAAACCATGTTGAAAACCATTTCGATGACTAAAATCTCTTCTAACATTTACTTCATCTTCAAGAACATGAGATTTCCTTTTCAAATTTGAAGCATGTGGAATGGATCTATGAGAATGTATTTCCAAATTTATGGTGTGCAGTTCACGAACCTGAGAGCATGTAAAAGTCTCTTTGTCATAAAAGACTTTAAAATTTAACTTCCAACTAATTATAAATGAAGAAAATGAAAAAGAATCAAATGCATTCAAAATTTACATTTGTGTCTTCATGTGGATGAGGGTTATGAGATGGTTTCTCTTGGATTCTAAGAACAATGGATGGAACATTTTTGGATGTAGTTTCTTTTCCTTTATTCAAATGAGTTGTTTCCTGTTTCGAAAAAATGAAATACGTTATAAAACTAAATGTCCAAAAAATAAAGATTCAAAAATTGAAAACCATATAATACATTGAACATCTACATTAGTTTTACAATTTGATCTTTTGGATTCTGATTCGGCAACCTAACGAGACGACCTCATGGTTTCTCCATGAAATGTTACAAAACACAATTTTAAGGCAACTGTAAATGAAAAAATGAGAAAAATATCAAATGCACTCAACATTTACATTTGTTTGGCAACATGGATGAATGATATGAGATGGTTCCTCTCACTTCTAACATTAGTAGATGTAACATCTACGAATTTAATTTGTATGCCTCTATTGGAATGACTTCTGTCATGTTCAAAGAAAATAAAATGCGCCATAAAATTCAATGTCTAAGAAATTAGAAATTTATAAAATGAAAAGAAAATCAAGAACATTGAAAATTTACATTAGTTTGGAATGTAGTAGACAACCACTATTGCAGCAAAAAGCAAAATATAATTGTGTTACCTCCATTGTGCCATGCGAAATGTTATAAGGCATGACTGATTCTCTTAGTGGGACCATATTACTTTGAGAAGCGGGATTTGAAAGTCTTTTGTTTCGAGCGGTTAGATCCAAATTATCAAACAAATGACCAAGTAAACTATCATCGAAATCATCACACAAAATGTCATCATTACCTCCACCATGGATGTTTTGCAACCTTTGGCCATCAGAACATGCAATTGGACACACAGAAGGGTTAGGGTGGACATTTGCATGCACAATATTGGTATGGCATTCTTTCCGATTGCAAGATGTTTCCCCAATGTTATGAACATTTTTAGAAGAGCATCGAAAAACAAGATTATGCTGAGGAGGAGCATATCCTGATAATGAACTATCAACAGGAAATGTTCTTTCCATTATATCGTCCATACTATGATACTTACAAGGAACTATAGAATCATTTTGAAGAGTGTCTTCACTCATTTTTCTCTTATATGTAGCTCTCCTACGCTCATTTATCGCATCCTTATTTTGTTGATATTGTAAATGACGATTTTCATTAGACCTCTCACGTGATTGTGATGACAAAGTTCTTTTTCTTGTACGCATGCTTGTGCCTTCAGATGACATGTCTACAATGACTAATAATTATTCATTATGGAATCATAAACATGGAACATAAAAGTGTATATGTAATTTTTTTCCAACCATATAAACTTATCAAAATGTATAAGCCTTTTTCAAAATGGCAAAAAAAAGAAATGAACTCTTTCAAATGGCTTAAACAAAAAAAGAAGTCTAAATTTCCATGTATCATATTATAATCAAAATGAAACCCATACTATTGCAACACAACAATCTAAAAATTTGGAACTATATATACTATCAAAATATAAATATAAATATTAAAATGAACATAAACATATAACACTGTTTGAGAACCAATAACAAAAACAAATACAAATATAATGTATAACATAAATCATAGAAATTATAATTATACAAACAAAGAAAAAAGCATAACATCGAGAAACATCTACATGTAAATAAGAAAACTTTAGCGAAAACAATATTAAATATTTTACATCGCAAAGATCGATAGAAACATAATTTTAAAGTAATACCATAAAGACACAGTATGTATAGAGGCAAAAATGGAAATATTTTCCACAACCACAGAGTGTATATAAAATGGAAATATTTATAAGAACTCCTAAGAATACTAATATCTTAAGAATCCATCACCATATCTAATGGTGGAATCTCATCAACAAAATCCATACGAGCAGCAATTGCAAAAACATCTCCATACTCAATCAGATCATTGCAGTCCTCTTGTGGTGGGTACCAAAACCGAGACATCTACTCATTAGCTGAATTATCATATCTATTGGAAAATAGATGCAAGTTACCATGTCATATAATAGGAAAGGAACTTCACTGCGGTTGCACATAAGAACCAGACCATGGACTGTTCGGAACGGAAGATAGCCAGGACATTTGCTATTTATATCTGCAGAAATTTCTTCCAACAACTTCCATCTGAAACCCCAATCATCTTCAAAGTAGTCAATTCTTCGTTCAACACAAGGTTGACCAAATTGGAAATGATCTAATTCTTCAATTGACCATACAAAATTGGGTCCATCATTGACAAGGCATATCAACTAGTTCATGTATATTGCTAACGACATATGATGTATGTCACTGATTGGAAGAAATGAAAAACCCCACTCAATTTTTATTACGTCAAACCAGTAGATTCTATACTCGTACCGAGGATAATCTTCATATTCCTTGTTGAGATACAACCAAAAAAATTTACTTTTATAAAACACTACATTCTTGGGGGGTAAAGTGCCACCAAATGGAACATTAGCCCTTTGCCATACCCTATGAAGATTACTACAAACATAAAATTCAAATTGCATTTCATCATAGATATGTTTTAGAACAACCCAGTCATATTTTTTGCTGTTTACATTTTCAAATAATGAAAAGCACCCTGAGTCTCCAATTCGTACTGGCCCTATGTTTTCAAATGCCTTTGTAAATGGATTCATTACAAATAGTTGTGTGTTTGGGAGAAATCTATTGATAAGGATAAAACCACCATTGGTCCAACAATACACTCTACTCTGTATCTTGAATCTATGAATCCCAAATGAAATTGATATATGTGGCCATTCTGATTAAGGTATTGGGTAGCAAAACAATTGTCTTCACTATTGAGGAAATGAATGAGAAATCCAAATTGGTTTGTGGAGGCATTCTTGCAACGTAAAAAGAAAGAAGGGTTCTGCAAAGCATTCTTCCATTTTTTACATACAGTGCCAAATTTTATCACAACTAATAAAGGGAGAGACAACAAGACAACTTCAATAACTTCGAATGGAAGAGAACTCCAAATAGCTGGATCCATGATGAAACTGTGAAATCACCTAACTCTTAAAAAAGGGCATTTGATATCAACAAAACAACTTAATGTTGAATAAAATTAAAAGTAACATAAATACATAATTTACCACACACAATTTTCCATTTTGTTGAGACTATGTTAACTAAAAACATAGTAAAGGATCATGAATCCACCATGATGATAGACACAGTGCAGATAGCCATGGAATTTGTTGAGACAGTCACTAAGAAGGAAGGGCATCTACTGAAAGATGTTAAGAAGGAAGAAACCTATACAGATGATTTAACCTTGGGAGAAGGAACACTAACGGAGGAGTTTTTTACAGAGGATAACCACTCTTTTGAAGCTGGTAGAAGTATGGAGAAGTAACTTTCAGAAGATAAAATCTCTAAAGTAAAGGAGGATGGAGAATGTCTCTTAAATGAGAGAAGCAGTGATTTATTGGAACAGAAAGAATTTTATAATACATCGACATTTGAAACTATGACAACATAGGAACACGTTCTTGTGCAAGAAGGAGATGAAGTTTAGTTTGAAGAGCTGATATGTGAAGCAACAACTAAGAATATTGAACCTTATGATTTCCAAAATAATAATTTGTGTATAAATGCAGGAAACATAAGTAATGATGAAATACTTATAAAGTGTCACAGAGAAATTGCATTGCTTACACTTACTTTGTAATTATGTATTGATTTATATATATGTCTAGAGATTTAATCCCAAATTGAATAAGTGTAAGCATCGAATGGTGGAAGATGAGCAAACTATATATCTGTGTGTGTGTGTGCAGGTGAAGTGCAGCAATCATATAGAGAATACATAAAGAGGAGGATCGAGATGTGGCGTTGAATCCATTAGAAGGACCAATAAAAGCTCAGGAGGAAGAGTGCGCGGAAAAATAACAACGGGACGAAACCTTTAAAGAAGAGCAAAAATGAAGACTTAGCATAAATTCTAAGTAAAAGGAATGAGCAGATGAGCGAAGATTGATGCTTAGGAACTGTTAGATCTGGGGAGATCAATGACTGAGATTGAATCACAAAGGTGAAATATCACATTGGCAGGGTCATTATGCAATTTAACTCCCCCAAGCGGAAAACCTAATTACACTAAGAAACCGTGAAAATACAGTTGCAATCAAGTGCCAGACTTGAAATATTATAGGGAATGGTTTATATCCCTATTGGGTCCATAAAGATATCGGATCGACATATGGAAGCGGAAGGAGTCTGGCATTGAGGTTGAGCGATATGCGATCGCGGGACTTAATCTCGACCGTCAGATTGCAGATCGAATCAGGAAGGCAAAATATCGCATTGGCGGGGTCATTATACAGTTTAACTCCTGCAAGCGGAAAACCCAATTACACTGAGAAACGGTGAAAAGCACAGTCAGAATCAAGTGCCGGACTTGAAATATTATAGGGAATGGTTTATATCCCTATCGGGTCTGTAAAGATATCAGATCAACGTATGGAAGTGGGAGGAGACTGGCACTGAGGTTGAGCGATATGTGATTGCGCGACTTAATCTCAACCGTCGGATCACAGATCAGATCGATGGTCAAGTTCTGATCGCAAATCGCAATCGGAGGAAGCAGAGATCGGAGTGTGCAATGGAAAGGCTTGGAGAGCCGAAACCGATGAGCCTATAGTGGTGAATCTATAAAATTTGAGATCCATTATATATGATTCAGAGAAAGTTTCATGTGTAATCCATATATTTGTATTAAAGTGGTTTAATGCTAAAACATACGTTAACGCTCTGATATCGCATATCAGAGCGAAAGGAGTGATGAAGATATATATATATATATATATATATATATATATATATATATATATGACTGTAGAAGGAGCGGTGGCTGACTGCGATGAGGTTAAACCTTGGGAAACATGACAAGGCTGTACGGAAGGGCAGAAATGTATATTTATGTGGCATTTTCCTTTGTAAATGGTTTATAAGGAAATATGCGCCAATAAGAGATTTATGTGTTAAAAACATATGTAACCAAAGGTTTTGTAAGGGGAAGGTTATATATGTGTGACTTAAGGTTTTGTAAAGGTTGTGAAGTGGTTTTAAGTCCCGATCTTTCAGGAGAAGATCAACGGCAGAGAAGTAATAAATTTTGGGAGAGCGTCTAAAACAAGGACTAGAACCTTTTTTTTTCTACGGGCTAGTGATATCACGAAGATTTTATACACAATCGATTCCCTTCCTTTTTTCTACGAGCTAGTCATCTCATTTGAATTAAAGTGGAAAAATATCACAGAAGGAAAATCTGTACACACCTGTAAGATCGATTTCTGAATGCCTTTGAAACCTAAAAAAATAGTAAGGAATAATTGAATCACACACGAACTACACCAAATTATCAAAGATAGCTGCGACAACATGGAAACAATTAAAAACGCAATCACTGAGAAAGCGTTTCTCCAACGCTGAAACCTGAAAAAATAGTATGGAATAATTCAATCAGACATGAACAAAACCAAATTATCACCAAATTATCAGAGAGAGTCACGAGAGCACGGAAACAATTAAAAACGCAATCACAGAGACTCATTCAGATGGATAAGTGTCATATGAATCAATTATTATTTTCTGGGTATGAGGTATTCATAAACATGGTATTGGCCTATAATATTCTAAGAAAACCTAATTACAAATTAAAAATCTCTATAATAAAATGGGGGAAACCTTCATAGTTAAGATTTTTTTGACATCTTTTTTAAAAATAGATATATGTTTTAAATTATATAATAATGATTTTTGTTATAAATAAGTAATAATAATTTTTATTTAAATAAGATTGGTATTGAGTTATTTTTTGTGATTTTTAATTTTAGTAATTTGAAATATATTATAAAATAAATATTTGGATACTTATTAATTGATATATTAATATTTATTATTTTATTGATTAATATTAAGTAAGTTTTGATTACCTAAAAATTAAAATTAAATAGCATTATCTAAAATTAACTTATTAAATAAAAAAATATTTTTATTTAAAAAAATTGTTGTGTTTTTCATCTTATAATTTTATTTTAAGATAATTTATTTTTATTAATGTAATTTTGCAATCATTTCCTTTTATTAATGTAATGTCCCTTGCTCCGAGACCCGTGATACCTGTAATACCACGACTACCACTCTGACAGCTTTCACTACTCACTTTTCTTTGGCCCGTTATACTTGAATGACAATGACAAGGTTTTAGTAAGAATCTTAGTACCTAGACGTTAAATTATGGTTGCTGCGAAGCCAACAAATTGAGCTGCTATGGCATCTTCATGAAAAAAGACAAAGGATGCTAACGAATACGTTTGTATTCACATGCTTCTCCACCTAATGAGACCAAAATAATGGTGAATGCAATCCGGAAGTAATCAATGAGATTAAGTCGATTGTAGATTTTTAGAATATTTGGGAATCCGATGAATATTGGCAGCCATAAAAAATTGACAACATCCATGTTGGTTGAATTCCTGAATATCATGGGAATATGCAATTGACTTAAGGATGCCCAGAAGCAACCATGTCATGAGAGGTAAGCAAAGAGCGAAGTTGTATCTATATAGGGTAAAAGTTAACCCACTGAATTTACATGTTTGTGAAGTTTTATCTGAATTTATACACGGTAAAAGTTAACCAACTGAATTTACATCTTTGTGAGATGATTATTTGTGTTAAAACAAGGGATCTAATTTTTTTATTTATGAGTTAATATTATTATTATTATTATTATTTTAATTTTATTTTGGTTTATATGAATAAAATTTCAATTTTGATAATGGATGGACATAGTTATATATCATACTGTAACATGAGTCTCTCCCTCAATAAGCTTGTTGCCTCAATTATTAGATTTAAATTATAAAATTGCAAATAATTCACATTGATGATTTTAATTTAAAATTTTTAAATATATATATATTAAAAAATTTAATAAAATCAAGATTTAAATTATATTTAGAAATTAAAAATCATTTAAAATATTGATTTAGGTCTATTTAAATTTATATATTACTAAATTTTTGAGAGACATTAAATGGGTTGATATCTAAGCTCAAAAAACCAATTAATAATTTGGTAAAGTCAAATTTTAAATTTACTATAAAAAAATATAAAACAATTAACATTTAATAACTAATATAATATAACATTCAATACATTATTTTTTAATTTAAATAAACAAAAAATATAAAAGCAATAATATTTAATAACTAATATAATATAAATGCATTATTTTTATTTTTAATTTAATTATATTTAAACTAACAAGTATAAACCATATAACACTCGTTAACAATAATTTAACAACTAATAATATTGGTTAATAACAATTCAATATTGACTAACCGTTTAATTTAATTATCTTTTATTCTTTTAAAGGCTAATTGTAGAAAAGGCAAATTAAATATGGTTGTCGAATCTCTATTATATTATAAAATATCTAGCCTCCGGGCCCCGGCTCTTTGATTCTTTTAAAGCGAACCGTAGAAAAGTCAAATTAAATAGTAGTAGTCTATAAAGCGACTTTTTGAAAGTTTTTTTGGCGGATTTTTTCGGTCAAAATCCGGCAGCAATTCATTGGAATCCCAAGTTAAGTTTGTTTGATAGCTAGTTTCTACACAATCAATGGCTCTCAGGGGTTTTTTAGGGCACTGAATCCAAATATGCAGTTAAAAAACCATTTTAACTGGTAAAAATCAAGATTTAACCTCATTTCTTCAGCTAGATTCCGTCACCGGAATCTCAAAAAATCGCATTATAGACAACTCCAATTAAATATGGTTCATGGTAGAAATTTCTTGGTGTTATTTGCATTTTTAATTTGTGTTTATTAAATAAAAATCCCAATCACAATCTCAACCAGATCTCTGGTGTTCAGCCCCGGTGTACTAGCCGGTCATCAAGTCCATACTAACCATTCTTGCTATAAGTATTTGGGAGTGGGACTGAACGGAGGAGCAATGTTTGCAAGTGAGGAGAGGAAGAAGACGGAAAAGCGAACGGATAGGCGCGCATATTAGAACAATGGGTATTCAAAATGAATGTGCTTTGCACGCAGTGATTGTGCCACTTCCTGCGCAAGGTCATGTTAACGCTCTCATGAATTTGGCGCGGCTGCTGGCAATGCGAGGATTTTTCATCACTTTCGTCAATACTGAAGGAACCCATAAACGCGTGGTCGAGGTTTCTGCCAGAAGCAACAATCCTCTTGTTTCCGGAGGCGATCTTGATCTCCGAGGCGGGAAAATTCGATTTCTGTCTATTTCCGATGGCTTATCGCTGGAAGACTGCCGCCCCTCCAACCCCGGCGTGTATATCTCTGCACTGCAAAAATTGGGCCCTGCATTGGAGCACCTCCTTTGTAGCAGCAGCAACCCTACTGGTGACATGGAAAAATATTCCTTTCCACCAATCACATGCATTGTGGCAGATGCTTTTATGTCTTGCACCGATGAGGTTGCCACAAACATGAAAGTGCCCAGGGTTGTCTTCTGGCCCTTGTGTGCTGCTTCCTCCATTGCCCAGCGTTACACCACCATACTTATTTCTGAGGGACATGTCCCTGTCAGAGGTAAGCGCGTATTTCTACTTTTCGTTTTTCCTGCTTCTCAACAGTTTTCTTTCTTTTTGGTTTCTTGAACTGCAATAGCTAACTTTAGTTACAATACCTCGGCCGGGCGGGCCTCTGGAAGTGCAGTAGACGAAGCGAACAATCCAGAGAAACTGATCACTTGTCTGCCCGGTAATATCCCACCATTGAAGCCAACCGATTTGAGTTCCGCCCTTCGCGCTCAGGATCCGTCGGACATTCTTTTCAATGCTTTTCTCTATGAAACACAGAAGCAGAATAAGGGGGACTACGTACTTGTGAACACGTTTGAGGAGCTGGAAGGCAGGGACGCAATAACGGCCCTCTCTTTAGATGGATGTCCTGCCTTGGCCATAGGACCTCTATTCCTTCCTAATTTCTTACAAGGAAGGGATTCCACCACCAGTCTGTTGGAGGAGGAAGAGGAGAGCTGCCTGGCATGGCTGAATATGCAAGAGACAGCATCTGTTATATACGTTTCCTTTGGCAGCGTGGCTGTCAAATCTCAGGAGCAACTGGAGCAGCTGGCGCTAGGGTTAGAGGCTAGCGGACAGCCTTTCCTGTGGGTTCTCCGCCCGGATATCGCAGAAGGCAAGCCTGCAGTTTTACCCAACGGCTTTGAAGAAAGAACCAGGGATCGGGCACTGCTTGTAGGGTGGGCGCCTCAGGTTAAAGTGCTTGCCCACACGTCGGTTGGATTATTCCTCACTCACGGCGGATGGAACTCTACTTTGGAGGCCATGGGCATGGGAGTTCCCGTGGTGGGTCTCCCTTATTTTGGCGATCAGTGGCTGAACTGCAGGTTCGCCAAAGAAGTGTGGGAGATCGGCCTGGAATTTGAAGGGGTGGATGTGGATGACCAGAAGGTGGTGCCGAAAGAAGAGGTGGAGGGATTGGTGAAGAGAATGATGAAAACTAGCGAAGGAAAGCAGTTGAGAGAGAATATTTTGAAGCTTAAGGAGTGTGCAACGAGGGCAGTCCTCGCGGCAGGCTCATCTTTTAATAACTTGAACACCTTTGTTAAAGACATGGCAATTAAAGCACCAGCGCAATCCCAGGACGAAACCAAGTGACTAATAATGTGGAGAATGAATCTAGGTTCCAGAGGTTGTTGCATTAGAGTCTACTGTGCAGCGCATGGCTTACTTCTTTAGAGTTTCTATAACTCCTGTTAACTTGTGATGAGACATCCATATCATCCAAAAAAGACACGTCGAGGTAAGCTGATCATCCAAATAGTATTGACTTTGCTTTGTGCATAGATAATAGCATTAATGCAGTAAAATCTAGTTGGCTAGCGCACACTGTCCATGTTCTATTATTTGTGGACACACACAAATTGGAAAAAAAAATACTTTTAATGTAAAAAATGTATGGTGGGGATTTTTTTTTAAGAGGATGTCATGTTCCCGGTTAAATCGTGACAACTTGTGTACTATTTGACATCATATTTTGAAAATTAATGGCCATCAATTTAGAGACTTTGTATGTATATATATATATATATAAATATAAATGAATGCGAAAGAGATGGTGCTAAACATTTGATGGTGCCGATAGGGTTCCTGAAGTTATCGGAATTGCATGGATGTTTCAGAAGAGGTGGTTTTACAACTTACTTTTATAATTTGGCGTGAAGAGATCAAATTACTATAGGTTTTTCTCTTTTATTTTTATTTTTATGTTTTAATATAATGGAAATGTTATTTTCAGGGTAATTTTAATATAGTGAAGCTTAAGTAAAAAAAATTATATAATATTAATTTATTAATTAATTTAAATATATTTATTAAATATAATTTTTTAATATTTAAAAAATTGTATCTTAAAGTGTAACTTTTTAATATTAAAAGAAGGAATAAAAATTTATATAAAAGAAAATTAAAAATCTTAATCATGTATAAATTTAAAATTAAGATAAATTTAAGTCATATCAAAATTTTATTTTTTAAAATAAATTATATTATTAAAAAATATACATATAAATATGTAACTATTATTCATATATTGGATAGTATGGTAATATTAGGAGTATCACATTAAAAGTTATATGAGGAATAAGATAAATAGTAATATTGTTTATTGATGAAAAATGGATGGGAAGAAATGCATATAATAAATAATATAATATTGCATAATGAATATTATATAATATTATATAAAGATCAATCTGTATGTTTTAAATGTGAAAATAGGTTGAAATCTAAGATCAATAAAATCTTTAACACAAATATTATAGTAAAAATGATTCATACATTTTGTTTTTTCAATATTAATAATTATTTTTTTGCCAATTTATAAATTTCTCAGAATTTTCTGTATATTTTATAACATGCTCTTGATTATAGTGATGATAAAAAGATAGATTTTCTGTTGGATGGTCTAGTCCTCATCAAATTGTTTAATATTTGAGTTTATGTATAGCTAGTTGATACAACCAAATTAGAGTTTACTTACTAGTTATTCGATGAAATTCACATTACAAATTCACATTAAGTACGGTATATTGAATGAGATCTATATTATTTTTATTTTTAATAGATAATAAAGGTTTTGAAGTGAAAATAAATGTGACTAATTCAATTTAATTTTATTTCTAGAGAATCTAACCAAAAATTAAAAAAAAATCATTAAAATTGCTTAAAATAATGTCAAATCCGGTCATACAATCTACAACTAATGAATAGACAAGATAAATCATGGAGAAGAATCTCAACCTTATTTATCAATAAAAAGAGTACATATAATGTTGGAAATGGGTGAGAGAATGACCACCCAAAGGTGTCTGCTACAAACTATAATAGGCCACCAAAAATAGTTGAATGGTTAAATACACCTTGTGAATTCTAGATGAATTCAACAAGGGGAGAGATGGGTACTCACCCACTCTCACTGAATAACGAGAGGGTTTCCATCTTAGGGCTATTGTTAAAGGTCAGAACTCCTAGTTCTCTAAACCTCTCCATAATAAAGAAACTCAACTCCTGAGATGTCATAAATGATCACCTCCTCCTTTTAAAGACTCCATAAATAGATCTCTAAACTTCTAGAAGTATTTCATTTTATTATTTTATTATTATTTTAGAAGCTCCTCATTGACTTTGTCTTAAGTGAATTTTTAATTTATTAAGTCACTTTTGACAGTTTCCCTTAATTAATAATTTTCCTTTTTAATCAAAGTATGAGAATCCTTGCAAATTTCTGATACATGCGAAAACTTGAAATATGCCAAAGTCTCAAGAGTACTCTCCATACACAAATCGTAATTCTGTAAATGATTTTATATGTTGCATATTAAAACATATTGAACAAATGTAGATAAAGAATATGCTGGAAAGGCCTTTCTTCTCATTGATGATTGCTGAAAGCACTGATTGAATGTTAGATCAATGCCTTGTTGTTCATGTAACATATTTAGATTCAAAGGGTCTTGGGCCACCTATATCCTAGTTTATGAAGCTCAAGGATGTGGTGGATGGAAAAGGAAAAATAATATATGATATTGTCAATCGATTAATACAAGTTAGAGGCCTTCAATATAAAGATTTGATAGTTGTTTCTACAGATGGGGCTTCAACAATGATTAGACATGAAAATGGGATTGTTTCATTTTTGAAAAAGAATAATCCAAACCCTATTACAACTCATTTTGTCGCTCAACATGAGTCTTTAGCAACAACAGATGTTTCTAAAAAATTACTTGAGTTATTGTTTGTTGAAAAAATTGCAAACAAAGTGTATTCATGGGTTCAAAACTCTCGAAAGAGAAATAATAAACTAAATGATTTTCTTAGAGTCATGTAGATCGATGTTTTTGATGTTCTATAAATACATTCAGTGAGATGGTTATCTGGAGGGGAAGTTATTATAAGGCTTGTGAAGCTTATACCAACAATTTTAACTTTGTGGAAAAATGAAAAAGAAACTTCATCATGGTGTGATAAGACATAAATATATTTATCCATTTTTGCTTGCATGTGCTTATTGATGTGTTAGGGGAATTGAATAAGTTGAATGTGACTTTTCAAGAATAAAATGTACACATTACAACTATTGGGTTCACTCTTGAATTAACTATAGGCACATTATCTAGACGGTTTTTAAGAAAAGAAGCACTTGCAGAAGGCACAACTTATGTTTCAAAAATTTTGAGTGATTATGAAAATGGATACTGTTAGGCCAGGCAATAACTCCATTAAGCAAAAAACTTATTCGTATATTGTCTATTCCATCAGGTAGGTCTATTATATACATGAGGGAGAGACTGTTCAGTTCATCTCCCGATGACTTTTCATATTTCTCATTTATTTATTTACATATATTTACCCAATCACAAGGATTAGGTGTCAACATTCCCCCCCCCCCTAATCTGAAGGGATGTTGGTGAGTCCAAGCATCGTTCTGAATCGTTCAAGATTTTCTCTTCCAAGCGCTTTGGTGAATATGTCTGGAATTTGATCATCTATGGAACAATGAAGAAGATGGATTGTTTTGGCCTCAACATGATGTCGAATCAGATGATATTTAGTATTGATGTGCTTCGTTCGATCATGGAACTTTGGGTTCTTGGCCAACTTTATTGTAGAGGTATTGTCAATCATGAGTGCAGTTGATTGTACTTGTTTTACCTACAAATCTTCAAGAATTTTCCTGAGCCACACCATTTCTTTTGTTGCTTCAGTTGCTGCCACGTATTCTACTTCTGTTGTGGAATCTGCTGGAACTGATTGTTTACATGATCTCCACGAGACAACTCCTGATCCAAGACTCATAGCATATCCTGCAGTTGATACCCTAGTTTCTTTGTCTCCATCGAAGTCTGAATCAGAGTATCCAATCAAGCTGAAGTCGTCCACCTGTGTATATTTGATTCCAAAGCCTTGAGTTCCCTTCAAGTACCTTAGAACTCTTTTTGCAGCAGACCAATGTCCCTCACAAGGCTTTTGCATAAACCTGGAGAAGGATTCCAACAGCAAATGAAATGTCTGGTCTAGTAGTAGTTAGGTAGTTGAGACTTCCTACAAGCTATCTATACTTTGTTGCATCCTCAAATTCCTTTCCTTCAATAGATGTGAGCTTTAAGTTTTGTTCCATTGGAGTAGTAAGAGGATCACACTCTGTCATGCCAAACCTGTTCAACAAATCTCCAATGTATTTCTTTTGAGAAAGAAATATGGACTTTGGATGCTGGGTTACTTCAATGCCAAGATAGTAATGAACATAGCCCAAGTCAGTCATTTCAAAACTTTTCCCCAATTCCTTCTTTATGGATGCAATGTAGCTTTCATTGTTCCCCATCATCAAAAGATCATCTACATATACCACAAGATATACAACTGTTTTGCCAACTTTCTTGACCAATAAAGTTGCATCATCAAGATCAAAATGTTTGAAATTGAGTTTCAGAAGATGCTCAGTGAGTCTTTCATACCAGGCTCGCGGTGCTTGTTTGAGGCCATACAAGGACCTCACAAGTTTGCATACTTTATGTTCATGTCCTTTCACAACAAATTCTTCAGGCTGGGACATAAAAACATTCTCTTTTAGATCTCCATTCAAGAAAGCAATTTTCACATCCATTTGATGGACTTTCCAACCATTCTGAGCTGCTAGTGCAAAGAGTGTCTAGATGGTAGCCCATTTTGATGTGGGGGCAAAAGTCTCCTCATAATCGACCCCTTCCTTTTGTGCAAAACCTTTTGCCACAAGCCTAGCTTTGTGCTTGTCAAGTGAGCCATCAGCTTTATACTTGTTCTTGTAGACCCACTTGCAGCCAATTGGTTTGGTTCCTAATGGAGGATCAACCAGCTTCCAAGTGCCATTCTTATTGAGGGCATCATACTCCTTTTGCATCACTTCTTTCCATTCATCATGAGAAGCAACTTCTTTGAAGGAAGTTGGCTCAAAATATGTAGACAAGTTCAATTCACAATCATAAGAAACATCCATATCAACATGTGAATTAGAGTCATCTACATCACCTCCATTTTGCCGGTTTGAATTTCTGGTTCCTGTCTTTCCAACTTCATCAGGATGAACACTTTCAAGTGTCTTTGTCACCCACTTTGGGGTCTTTTTTGAGATGGTCCAGGCTGCTCCGTTGATTGAGTTGGGACTGAATCAAGATTGAGTCTCCCAATTCAGAGCCAACTCCTTTTTAGCTCTTGTGCCTTGTAACTCCCTTGTCTGCTCCTCTAAGTAATGGCCCTCTCCTTGGATGGATGTCCTGCCTTGGCCATAGGACCTGTATTCATTCCTAATTTCTTACAAGGAATAGATTCGACCACTAGTCCATGGGAAGAAGAGGAGGAGGAGAGGTTTCTGGCATGGTTGAATATGTAAGAGAAAACATCTATTATATACATTTCATTTGGCATTGTGGTTGTCAAATCTCAGGATAAATTGGAGCAGTTGGCACTAGGGTTATAGGGTAACAAGTTACCTTTCATGTGGGTTCTCCGCCCAAATCTTGCAGAAGGTAAGCCTGTAGTTTTACCGAATGGTTTTGAAGAAAGAAATAGGGATTAGGCACTACTTGTAGGGTGGGCGACTCAGGTTAAACTTATTGCCCACACATTGGTTAGATTATTCCTCTCTCACGGTAGATGGAAGTCTACTTTGGAGGCCATTGGCATGGGAGTTTCTGTGGAGGGTCTTCCTTATTTTCCAATTAGTTTTTGAATTGCAGGTTCGCCAAAGAAATGTGGGAGATTTGCCTAGAATTTGAAGGGGTGGACGTGGATGACCAAAAGGTGGTGCTGAAAGAAGTGATGGATGAATTGGTGAAGAGAATGATGAAATGTAGCCAAGGAAAGTAGTTGAGAGAGAATGTTTTGAAGCTTAAGGAGTGTGCAATAAGAAAAATCCTCCCTGTGGGCTCATCTTTTAATAATTTAAACACCTTCGTTAAAGACATGGTAGGTAAAGAAACAACTCAATCACAGAACGAAACTAAGTGACTAATAATGTGGAGAATGGATCCAAATTCCAAAGGTTGATGAGATAGGGACTACTGTGCAACGCTTTAGAGTTTATGTAAATAAATTGTGATGATAAATAAATTGGCTAATGCACATTATCTATGTTGTTTTCTTATTTGTGGTCACACATAAAATTGGAAAAATGAAAGTCTGTTTAGTGTAAAAAAATGCATGGTGGGGAGTTTTTTTATAACAATGTTATGTTCTATAGATTAAATCGTCACAGTTTTCCATAAAATAACAAATTTGTGTTATTTAACATTATGTTTTAAAAATTAATCATCAATTTAGAGACTTGGCACATGTATGTATATATATATATATATATATATATATATATAATATATAATATATATATATATATATATATATATATATATATATATATATATATGAGAAAAAAAGAAACGTCTACACACTTTATTGTGTGGATAGGGCCCCCAAAGTGACCCAAATTTTAGGGGTATTTGAGAAGAGGTGAATTTACACCTTACTTTTATGACTTGGTGTAAAGAGATTAATTTACTATACATTTTTTTTATTTTTTATGATTGAATATAATGGAAATGTTATTGTTTGGGTAATTTTATTATAGTGTATAATGATAAGAAAAAAAGGTAGACTTTGGAAGATCAAGGTAGGAGAGGATGCAATGGTTAGGGTTTTTTCACTTGTTTAGGGTGTCGAATACATCATCGAGCTATGGATCACTGCTACAAGATTTGATGGTGAGGTTTTCGGAGGGCTTCGGCTAAATTTGAGGGATTTCTTTAGCGAAGGGTTTGCAGGTTCTTCTTTCTCTCAAATTGTAAATGGTTTCCAACTTGTACTAGAGGTCTTTGACGAAGAGGTATGCCATGGATTGTTTTTGCACCATGAGTCCATAAATTTGGTGGCCCTAAGTGCAACATGTCATTTTAATCTAGTCACCGTGAACTTAACTTTCTTCTATCAGTTACATTTTCATAGTCGAAATATTTATCCATGGCACTGATTCAGTGGATCAATTATTCAGGATTTAAATTTCCTTCATACATAAGCATGTCCAATCTCGGTTTGCTACTTATTATGGTGATCATCGTGACCATTTTCTCTTCTGGAGTTTCTTTTTCAACTTCCTCTTCTAAGCTTGCTTCTGCTTCATTGATATCACCAACGTTGACATCTCTTTTGTGTGATGTGTTCAATGTGTCTAATATCCTTAAAATATGTCTCACTTCATCAAGTAAAACTTGATTGGAAGCTGGTCTTCCTCAACCAATTCCAGCTCCTCTAGCCCTATGGGCCATCTTAATTGAAATATAATAATCCTTACAAATTCTCTTCTTAAGACATCCTTTAATAAATGACCAAAATTAAGCTTCTCTTAAAGAATACCTTATTTTAGAATTACCGTTTTATTTCTTTAGAATACCAATATAGAAAATGCTTTATGGTCTATATTTTTTTTATAGAAACAATATTTATTATTGTATGGTTTTTAAATATCTTGCAACCCATTTACATCATTAATCTGAAACTCCACCACATACTTTTTTTACACACAATATATTATAAAATTCAAACCATTCAAATCCCAAACACATATGATCCTTACAACATTTTTCGGGGAAGGGTTAACCGCCATATATGTCTCATGTGCTGCATCACAGCCTCGGCAGGATTCGATACCGGTCGGGGGCGTGAAAACCGACCGCCCCGATCGTCCCAACATACACTAATCAAAATATGATCCTTACAACTTACAACCAACTTATACCATGCACATTAACCAATATGCATAACTAGTGCTCATACCCATTCTGAACAAAAAATGTTGTTACATCTTCAATCACGAATGCAATTGGAAAACTCATCAATCGATGCATGCCATTGCTTCTCGCATTAAATTTAAAACGTAGAATTATAACGCTCCTATCAACATCTGTACAATGCGGCCACTGGAATCAAATTCTCATGCAATATGAGTGATCATTTCAATGCTCGATATAATTCTATGACTCTTCCTGTCATTAGATATATCGCGGTGATGAATGTGGTGGCAGTAGCACCAAAACCATGAGTTCCCTGGTGGGATTGCAACGTTCAATGAGAAAATGCAACATTCAACGAGCTCATATCTGTGATTCTCCACCAATCACCATGCTTCTGCTGCATGTTTTTACCCTGTTGTCACATGAATTTCCAGTGATTTATTTTGTTCTTATATATGTGCCCCTCTTTATCTACACAGTTGATTATGGACAACGATTCCTACTAGCTTTCCTACGTCGATCTGATCTCTCCACATTGATCCATAAGTCAGTAACTCCTTAGAGACACTGCTCTGTCACAAAAATAAACACAACACGAACTTCACAACTTTGGTTCTGACACCAAAAATGGTGCAGAGAACAAAAGGAGAAAACATCATTAATTTTATTAAATCGAATCACACACACAAACTTGGCTTTCCAAACAAATTACATGGCTATTTATTTTGATGGAAGAAATCTATGAAATTTCTCAAGAGAAACTTTTTCTTGGATATTTAGAGGAAGTTGAGAGTAATCCTCTCAAGTTTAGGAATATATCCTAACTACCTAATCACTACCAAATTCTAGAATTATTCATAAAATCTAGAAAACTCTAGATTTTCCAAATTAAACAATTAAATAAAATTAAAACATGAGATGCTCTTGCATCACCGATGAATTGTGCAACAAAGAAGGGGATGCCCACAGAACTTGGAAGGTGTGTGACTGAACGAGAGGGGGTGATCAGATTTCCCGATGGACTGTGTAGCAGAAAAGGGAAGGTTGGGGATGGATTTGTTTTGCTGATTAGCATTTCCAGATGGAATCATATGCACATTGGGAGTGCGCCCTAGAACAACAAGTCAGTAATTGTTCATTGAGAGGACAAGTGGCGTAGAATTGTAGCACTAGAAATGGGATGTAGCTTTGACTTTAGCAGTGGATTGTGGACTTCCTGGGAAGGATGTGAATCTTGGTATTACTTTGAGGGTGGGCGTTATCACATTTGTTATGTCCAATTTTTTTTTAATGATCACAATTGTAGTATCAATGAATAAATTGTAGTAAACATGGAAAAATGTTGATGATGGGACTATCAGTGCTATTGTAATTTTGAATAAGGTTAAAAATATGCTAACAATGGGAGTGTCAGCATTATTAGGTGTTTGAAATTGCAGACAAAAGAAATTTTGATGATAACCAGGGTATCAACGCCAAAATGACAAAATTCAAATCTTTCTTTTATATTGCATTGACGTATTCCACATTAGAAAAAAGGGCAATCATTTCTCAAACATGCTCTGGTAGATCTGAAAAGAGATATCATGTGCTAAAGGGATCGGTACCACCACCAAATAGGTATGTGGGTTTAAAATTTTATGATTGAAGGGTTAAATCCTTTATAATCTATTGTTATCAGTTATCAAGGTAAGTTATCGGCATTTTTAATAAATTAATGCATATGGAAAGTCACCCATATCAATTATGACTATGTAATCCTCTATGCTAAAAGCGCTCATTTTTTTGAGTGCTTGCCAAAGATCAAGGATCAAATCTTGATCCCCTGTTGTTGTCTATTCGTTAGGCTGTAAAAGAGAAATGATAAAAATTGGAAAGTTGAATAGGAGCGAGTCATAAGGGCTTGAACTTCCTGAGATATACCCGGAGATATAGCAACATTTCGATGGGGTAGATGAGAGGTATTCTTCAAGCGTTGCAACGATTTTCACGATCGAATGGCTAGAGTGTTTTCCCAAGGCTTTGATGGACAATGAGTACAGGTTGGAGGAATTTATTTTCAAGTGATAGAGGAATTAATCTTTGAGGTTACAATCTTCCCACAGATGGAGAGAAATATTTCAGAAGTCACATCTTGTCTAGAGTTGATATGCCTTTATTTTTAGAGGATGAATTCAAAGAAAAGTATTCGAGAGCAGGGGTGCATAGGTCATGGTTAAAATATGAATGGCATTGTTTACTATGAATTACTTATTCCTATTTAACTTACGATGGGCACTACAACCATGCCAACCTCTACCATTTGTGATTTCTAGCTCATTTGGCAGGTCAATTAAGAATCAATGGCTCTTATTTTTTGTTAGAAAGTTTAAAGCATATGGTCACTTGAGTTGGAGCCAAAATAGACCCATCCTCATAATTTATTTACCATAAATATTTGATAAATTTATTAATTGAAATTCGGCAAAGGAAATTCCGGAGAAAATGGGATCATTTTATATTTTGGGGAGGGTTTGAACCTCAACCTGCTAAATCTAAAAGAGGTAGGAAAAAGGGCAGTAAGAAGGAAGCTAAAGAAGTCAAACACCCTGAAATAGGAGCCTCATCTCAAATAAATTATGTTTTACAAACAAGAAGTTAGAAAAATGTAGAGAAAACCTCTCCTCCAGTTCCTCAATTACCTAAAGTTTATATTAGAAAGAGTGACAGGCTCACAAAGACACAACAAATCTCTCCTCCTACCGAAATCCTACCTACAGGTGGAAAATTTCCAAAGAAAACCAAGGGAAAGATGATTGAGCCCCAAAATGAAAGAGTCTTAGTTGAGAAAGAGCCTATCTTGTATGAAATATTTAAAGGTGGGGAAAAGCCTCACACTAGGCCCTAGAACAAGATAAGACTAAATATCAAGTTAAAACATAACCAAGAGCTTGCTAAGGAAGTCATAAATGTGGATGATATCCCACTAAGAGACCTGATTATAAACAAGGAGAGAGCTACTGGTTCGAAAAGATAAATTAAAACAAAGGTTTCTAAGAAGGAAACTCCCATGGAGACTAGAGAAAGAAAAATATAGAGAATGACCAATGTGGATGTTCTCGTAGATGCAGCTAATACCCTTAGCTGAAAACTGGTTTTTGATCTTTTCAGTTTTTGACCCTTCACTGTCAAAATGAAATTTTGGTCTTCAATCGACAAAGCACTTGTCAGCATTATAGCATAGGATAAGGTGGAGGAGCACTGACACCTTCATTGTTAGTGCATTTTGGTGAACAATTTGGAGGAAAACACTAATAGTTGACCCATCAATAGAATTATCAGTTTCTGGCTACTAAAGGATGATAGTAGGATTATCAGTGATTGTAAGAAAATAACCAAAGAAAAGAAGCTATGCAAAAGAAATCCATTTTTGAAGGAATGACAAGGCATGATTCCGAGCAAAGGAGGTAGAACAATGATGCACATTCTAGTCCTTGTTTTTAGCCCGATTTACAGTAGGACATTTTTTTATTAGAAACTGATAGGTTTGAAAAGACATTTTACATGCATGTACTTAATGATATAGATTGTTATTTTTATATTATTATAATTAATGATAAGCTAGCAACCTCTTTTCGCTATTGTATTCTCTATATAAGGAAAAAGGGTTGGAAATTTTTGAAAGATAACCTTTTTATGTACTATGTTATTAGATTATAATAAACTAGTCTATGTGAGTAGTTTGACGAAATTCTTGTGTCACAGTTCCCTGTCTGTCTCTTGGTTTTTAATATTTTCTTCAATGTTTGAATGCTAAATGATTTAAAATTGGAATTCATATTTATATGATCCCTTTTCTTTATACTTCAGATATTTAAATACTTATTTTTTCCCATAAATATCACACTAATTTTCTTTACTATTCTCCAACTTCCTAAAAATTGTCAAAGAAATTGCCACTATCTCTCTTTTGTTATGTTTTCACACTAAACCTGTGACTATATAAAGTTGATTGGGTTAGAATCCATGCCCAATGGTGAAATTTTCCTACAGTCCAACCAAACTCAATTTTTCTTAACTAAATCTGGTCGTAGGACTTATTGCAAACCTTCTACCACTATGACTTTAGGTAGCTAAGTTTTAGGGAGAGATCCCTCTCCAGGTTGAAGGGCCAACTTTCAACTTCAAAGTTGTTTGAGGTTACCTTAGAGTTTCTCCTACAACCAAGGTTTTCTACAAGAGATAACATTTTGGTGTTGTTGCCAGGGAATGAAAGATATATTCTTCCTAAACAATTTTATTATTTAGAATAGATCTCTGAGGGAAATAGAGATTTGGAAATCATTTTTGGTTCCAAGGAGTTTTTTATGGGTACTCCACTCTGTAATTTAAAGTGATCCTATTAGTGCAATTCTAGCTCATAGGAGGGTTTATACTCCAAGGAACCTTGATTGAAATCCACCACAGATATTGTCAAGTCCGTAAAAGTTGTTTAGGAGGAAAGCTCCAAGAAGATAAGGTATGGTTCACTTAGAAAGGTGTTATTCATTAAGTAAAAAGGTTGAAGCTTTTGATGACTCACAGTTTGATATAAAATTTGAAAAAAAAATATTCAGATTTAAGTCCGAGAGAAATCTTTGAGATACTATCCTTGATCAAGCAAGTTTAGAGATATTTATTCCTAGTTCTTCCATCCAAGAATTAGATTTACTGCCACAAGACAAAGAGATGTGGTCTCATTTTTAAAAATTGGAACAAAAATTCCATGAATTTCAGGTAGCTATGTCTAAACATTCAACTTTTCCATTTTTCATTCCATCATTTCCTGCTTCAACCAGTCCTCTGTTTAGTATGGGATTTCATACTCCCATTTCATCAACTACAACAACAACAACCTTGTTTACCTGGGCATATGCTTTTCAAATTCCTATTGTCAGTTTAAACACATCTAAAAGCACTGTGGCTGCTAGATATGCTCCTTTGCATGGCCTCCCCTTGAATTACATTAAAAAATTGATCCAATTTGATGGCAATGGTCCTCTCACAGGCCAACAACATGTAGACAAGCTCAATGATTTAGAGGAGGTCGACTGTGAGGATGTCAACTTGAGACTTTTTTCACAAAGTGTATTAGGAGAGGTAACTAGATGGTTTAGATATTTACCAACAGCAAGTGTCACTACTTTCTAGCAATTTCAACAACAATTTCTTGCCAGGTGGAAGGTGAAGAAAACTCCCCTACAAATATTAGTTGAATATGAAGGTCTAAAAATGAATCCAGGGGAGTTAATCCAAGAATTCACAGCAAGATTCAACAAAGTTTACAATTCAATTCCAACTAAGATAAACCCCCCTCGATTACCCTTTTTTCATTATCTTGATGGTTTTGATGCTGAATTAGGTTATCAACTCTAAGAGATAAATCCTACCACTTTGGAAGAAATGTAGAGTAATGTTTTTGGAGTAGAAGAAAATTTGTTGGCTAAGAAAGTGAGTACAAAGACTGAGAGAAGAGTGTTTTTCAAGGAAGAGTCATCTTCCTCACCAGATGTGAAATTTGATGTGATGTTGAAAACAATGTAGATGCTGGTTGACAGGATGACTCCTTCCAAGAGTGGGAATCAACCTCAAGTATGGAATCTAAATTTTAGGAGACCTCAAGGTTCACAAAATCGTCCAAGAGAACCTAAGGGTCTTGAAGATCAATAGACTATTAGACCACCTTTTCCAGAAAACTTTGTTGATAAGGATGTCATTGAGGAAGAAAAACAACATATTGGATGTTTTTATGACAAAGAAATAGAAGTGTTTGTAAAAATTCCTTGTAGATTCAAATTGCTAATTGTAATTTACTAAAACAATAGACTTGAAGCTACGCTACTCATCAGTGGAAACAATTAAACAATCATAGAATCATGAAGCATACAAGAGAAATAATTCAATCAACACATAACACAATGATTTCCTCATGAAATCCACAACGAAAAACCCTCACTATTGATATATTTCATTAGTAAGAAAATACGAGAAAGTTACAATGCTTTGCTCAAGCTTGCGTAACCTATGCAATATCTCTATCTGTCTCACTGATTCCTAGACAAGCCTAGGCCAATACTTAATGCATTTTATTCTTTCCAAAGTCCTTATTTCCTTATGATGTTTCCTTGGGAACTAGCCCCTATTAATTAGGGAAATTCCTCAATTGGAATTGCGCAATCCTTATAGGCCTTCATCTTACTGCATGCACCACCTGTACAATTGGGATGAATATACAACTGATAATTCGTTGTCCCTAAACTCCAATATAAATTGGGTATCTCTCAGATCTAACATGAATAATATATTTATGAGTGAATCATTAGTTAACTGGTTGATCACTGCATGCAACACCACACTACTAGATCTCCGAGTAGTTCCTCCAAGAGTTGGAACTAGTTTAAGTGAATTTAACTTAGGTAAACTGAAATAATTAATTACAACTCAAAATAAACTCAAACATGGATCCTATAAAGAAGGAGATACTTTATATGACTTAATTTATACCCCCAACTAAAATTAATTGAGCCAAATAAGTCAAATTAACTTAGTTAACTAATACAAGTTGTCATGTGATGTGGAATTACAATTGTATTCCTAATTTAATTCAAGGACAAAATTAAATTAGGATTTTATTGTTGCATTTTCAACACTCCCTCTCAACAAGAAAGGGATTATATGCTACCCTGATCCTACCTCTATGAAACTCGAATTTGCATATTGACAATGCCTTTGTCAAAATATTTGCATATTTTTCCTCTGTAGGAATGTACTCCATCAACATGATTCTTGTCTACACACAATCTCATAGATGGTAATATGAAATGTCGATATGCTTGAACCGATCATGAAAAAATAGATTATGAGAGAGTTTTATACAACTCTAATTGTGACAATAAATCACTGTAGGATCCATCTTCTAACCAAATAACCCAACAAGGATCTTCCTCATCTAGGTAGCTTCAGAGCCTTCTTGACTAGAAACCATGTATTCTTCTTCTGCCGAATTGAGTGCAACTGATCTATGCTTCCTTTCTTACCAAGAAAATATTGTTGACCTAATACTGAAGATTCCCCTTGATGTGCTCTTCATTTTAGATGTTCTCTCCACCCAATCTGCATCTATGAAGCCTTGGAGCTTCACTCCCTCTGTATATTTGTACCAAAGACCAAACTGAGTTGTGCCTCTGAGGTCTCTCAGCACATGTTTAGATACCTTCCAATAGAGTTTGGTTGGTGTAACCATTGTTTGCCTAAGCTAGTTAACTAAAGAACCTATGCCTGGTCATGTGTTCACCAAATATATAAGTGATCCCACAAGCCTCCTGTAAATAATAGCCTCTACTAATTCACCTGAGGTAGCTTATACCTTCCTCCAATTCCCTACTAGAGGAGTCTCCATGGGTTTGTTGCTCTCCATGTGGAACTTATTCAGTATGTCCTTGGCATACTTGCCCTAAGAGACAAAGAGTTCCTCATCTCCTTCAAATACCTCCATACCAAGAAATAATGCATGAGCCCTAAGTCCTTCATCTCAAATTCTCTTGCAAGATCCTATTTGCAAGATTTTACTTGCTTATCATCACTTTCTAGAATTAAATAATCAACATATAATACTATAATCAACAATTTACCTTCAACCACAATATGGTAAAGTTTTTCATCTGCTTCACTTTTGGTGAATCCCATCCTGGTGAAATAGCTTTGAATATTGGTGTACCAAACAAGGTGTGTGTATTTCAATCCATACAATGCTTTCTTGAGTCTACTCACATGTGACTCTCTGTTGAGTGTCTCAAATCCTTCCAGCTGCTCAATGTATAGCTCTTCCTCAATCACTCCATTGAGGAATGTTGTCTCACATCCATCTAATGTTTCTTCCATCCCATCTGCACTGAAAGTGCTAGAATAGATCCGATTGAAGAGTAACTTGCTACCAGAGAAAATGTCTCCTTGTAATCGACACTACCACCTACCACTTTATTAACCTTTTAAAACCATCTGGATCTCACCACTGACTTATCTATTGATCTTGGCACCACTTCCCAAACACTGTTTCTGATAATGCATTCATACTCCTCTACCATGGCATCAACCCATGTTGTTTTCTAAATTGCTTCCTTGACTGAAGATGAATCAATCTCTACACTCTCGCTCATCAGAGCCATGTAGCTAGTGTATTGATCTAGTGACCTCCTTTGCCTTAGTTATGATATGGGTTCTCCCACGTTGTCTCTAGAAACATGTATCAAAATGTTATCCTCTCTTGTGTGCCTCTCTCTATCTCCAGAAGTATTTGCATGAGTGGGTGCTTCTACTCTCTACTCCTCTGCATTTGGCTTCTCTGCATCATCCCAAGGTTCTTCCTTTAGAGCTAAAATCTCCTCATCTTCATGTAACTGAGGCTCCCTCTCAAGGGAACATCTCATGGTCTTCTCTTCATAGAACTTCAAATCTCTATGAACCATTTTCATCTAGTGAGATGGAAGGTACACCCAATAGTTGTGAGGTGTATCAATGTACCCCACAAATATTCCCAACTTAGTTATTGGTTCTATATTTTTCCTTGCATCGTTGGCAACATGACAGTAAACTGATGAACCAAATATCCTGAAGTGTACCACATCTGGTTTCTCAACTAAAAACGAATCTTCTGGTGTACTCATCCAGAGAATATGATGAGGACTCCTATTCTGCCCATATAAAAATGTGTTGCATGCTTCATCCCACAAGTGAAACGGTAGGCCTTGATCATGTAACATTAGGTTTGGAACTCCCACAATACTTTTGTTCTTCCTTTTAGTTGCCATATTATATTATGGGTTATGGGGTGATATTAACTCCTATCGAATGCCTTCTGATGCATATAAGTTATTGAATTTATTTGACACATATTCTCTGTCGTTATCGCTCCTGAGAGCCTTCACTTTCCTCCCAGTGTCTTTCTCAACAAGTACTTTAAATTCACAAAATATAGAGAGTGTCTTATCTTTCTTCTACATGAAGAAAATCCAATAGTTACATGCGAAATAATCTACAAATATTACATAATATATGTGCTTGGCCATGGAGGCCGTAGAGAACAGTCCACACACATCTGAATGAACTCTTTCAAGGATCGCTTGTACTTGAATGTCCTTACCATGAAATGTTGATTTGGTGTACTTCCATAATGTACACCCTTTGCATGTACCTCTCTACCCTAGTGTACCCTTGGGAAGTCATGTAGAAATTTGCTAGATGATATTCAAAGCTCTGTGGTGCAAGTGACCAAATCTTCTATGCCACAACTCACCCATTCCCCAACTGTGCACCTTCTCTGCTTTTGTGCTCAAAGAAGCACAATATTCTACATCCAATTTGTAGAGGTTCCTCACACAAACCCCAACCCACTTCACTTGTCTTGAGGCTATATGATGAAGGAAATCATTTCCTTTGCTAAATATCACATTGTACCCATGATCGTCCAACATAGCATTTGAAACCAAATTCTTCTTCAAACCTCGAACATACATGACATATTTTAATGTGAGAGGAGAACCAGACTCACTCTAAAAAATAACAGTATCGATATCGGTTGTGTTATACCTTCCATCTGGTGAGCTCCAGTATTGTAGCAATAATGCTACAACTCCTAAGGCTTCCTATCTCTCATTTTATCAACCCGGTTGTTCGTACAAACTTGGAAGCGACGGTGCTATATGCACAAGTACTAGATCTTATCGCAGCTGTCACTTGGTCAGCTGGCACAAGTCGGTTAGGGCTCAAGCCAACTTTTATAGGCTCACAGAAGAAGCTTTATCAATGATGGACGAAAGCTAGCTCAAAGGAGACTAAGCTAATTGACAAAAATGAACTAAAAGTAATTCAACGCATGTAACCCTAGGAAACCCTAATTTGACTGGTCTAACCTCTATAATGCAATGAGGATGAGTAATACTTCTACCAATGCTGCTACTACATCTAACAAGTGGAAATGCATGAATCTAAACTACTGACATTATCA
>APFE030229762.1:75202-87753 GCA_000404065.3 Pinus taeda
GACATAACAATAATAATGTAAGGGCACAATAATAATAATAGTGGGCTTCTATGGGGCACAATAGTAACAATATGGGAACTACATGGGTACATCAATATAATAAGTGGTTTGTACTAATAACAATAAGGGGTGATACTAGTAGTATAGGGGCCTAACACTGGCCCTCTGCGCGACAGTCCAGTGATGAAATAGACGTCAGATACGTCCAATTCCAGTACTTGGTCTCGTATATGAAACACTTGATCACGTTCATCCCAAAGGTTGATTAAGTATCGTAAGAGCTCTGGTTGAGCTCGTAGATAGGACAGGAGGAAGTATTTCTTTAGCCCGCAATTTCTAAGGGCTTCCATACAGTTTTCATCTGCTATGGCCAATTCGTCTACTTTGTCATGCTCTCTTTCCTTCCATTGGAGCACCATTTTGCTTATTTTCCTGCAACCACAAGGTCAAAAACATCAATTATATCTTTGGAAAACTTAAAAATGCATTGGAATTGATTTAAAATTGTTAAATTTTGAAACAAGGGTGCACTCGGCCATTGGAGCGATTGTTTCTAAAACAGTCCCGCCCATTGGCGCGAGCCTTTGGAGAAAAAGAGCCCATTGGCGCGGGTCCGTGCCTGAAACCCACGCCAATGGGCACAACCCTATTTTTTAAAATTCCCTCCATAGAGGTCGATAAAACAAGCTAAAGCAACTAAAAAATGCACAAAAATGGAGTAGGAGAGGAGGCCTCTTACCTGGAACTGGCGGCGCTTCAAATGGTCACACGGATTCGTCGCAATTGTCACCCAAAGATCACACACCAAAAGCACTACTATTGCTCTCCAATGAGGTAAAAGTGAAAAGTAATTCTTGTTTTTACCATTTTCACGTGTTTATAGCTTTTTAACCCTAAATAGGTTTTAAAAGTCCTTTTTATGAATATTTTAATATATATTTTTGTCGAAAATGGTTTTCACACTTGTTTTTGTGCAACGACAGGTTTTTGTGCGACTTAGGCGATGAAACGAGTTGTATTTTATACTTTTTTGGACTCGGTAAATACACGAAAAAGTCACTATGGAGTCATCTTTCTTCTCTTTTCTGACTCTCTAATCGTGAAAAGAATGCCCAGTTATTCCTCTCGACTCGTTAAACATAAATGAGAGGCGGTCGTCTTTAAACCCTTTTCCGACCGTGTAAAGACGAAAAGATCGTCGGACCCTTGTTGTTTCAGGTTCGTTAATGGTTACGAAGCGACGTGGTTTCGATCACTTTTTTACTTTTTCAGGTCGAAATCACTACTTATGAAAAGTACTCCTCGATCGTAATGATCGGGCGGTTCTTTCGAGCATTGTTTTATACTTTTTCGGGCTCAAGAGACACAACTTTACGAAAAAGGGCACCCCTGGAGTTTCCTTTTCCACTGTCTTTTCAAACTCTCTAAACATGAAAAGACGTCGAGTTCTTCCTTTGTCAGACTCGTTAAGACTTAATGACATCGGATTCTGTCGGAATAATGCTTTACAAGCATATGCTATCCCCGTCAAGCTTGATAAAAATAACTGGGGTACTCGCCAGAAATGGTAGGGAAAATGGAAGCAGAATCATTGTCGTGTCGGCAGTATGTCACTCTTGAACATGGTACTTGTCTGCATTCGTGTCTCGGTAGGGACATCTCATCTCAATTTTTCACTTGCCTCTGTGGGTTTGGGTAATCCTGTTTGACCTCTCATCTTCTCGTTGCCTTGTCACCATGACCTATGATCGTTTGATGTCAAATACTGCCAAGTCCACTGTCGTGCTGCCAATATGTTCAAGAGAAGTTGACCTCTGCAGAACAATCAACCTCCCTCTAATAACTCACATAATCCTGATTCACAAAACATATTATCCTCTTCTGTCTCGCGTCGATGATGTGGGAAAAGCTATGGCCCACCTTTGATCAAGGTCGCTTCCTATCGACTTCAGCTCATTATCCAGGAAGTTGACCTAGAGACTCCCTTCAGGTGCCTTGGAGCCTGCATGCTTCAATGGCAGGTTCTTCGTGTTCGACGCGAGGTTTTCGTCATTGGCCTCCGATCGAATGATTCTATGGGTGTTCGACGCCGGCTCACTAATTCGCACACCGTAGATTGTACCTATAGTACCTTGAGGGCCATTGTCATTATTGGTGGTACCTCTTGCATCTGTTAACAGTTTTCATCATTGACTGGTAATCAAACGATGTTCCTTCACGTTCTACTTCGACTCCCATATTCGCATGCTTGAACTTGTACTTTGTTTGGGTCGAGATGGAGCGCAAGACCCTGGGTTTTGTCTGTTGAGATCCAGGTTGCGATTTTGTGGATTATTATGATCATTACATGACTCATTCATTGGATGGCTGCAACCATGCCTAAGTCTACTTATCGATCCTTACTGGATGGCTATGCCCATACCTTGGATCTAGATTTTTATGTACTCTGCTATGGATGGCTGCGCCCATACCACATACATCATGTACTTGAGATATCAGTTGTATTTCTCCACACAGGTTCTTCGGTGACAGTGTTCTCAGTTGGCCATGTTCTTGTAAAGTATTTCACCCCTCTCTCTCTCTCGAGCCTCATGCTTTAGGGGGCATCTGTTACACAACAATATGTCACCGTCCCTGTTACCCTTTCTCCCGCACCTTGGAGGACTCATTCCGGGACCTGTGAGAAGTGACATGACCTGGAAACACTTGCATTATATTCCCCTAAGTATGAACTTCATATGCCCTGAAGACATCTTCTGCAAAAAAACCATAAAAACAACCCTTTTTCCATTGGCGCAGTTTCACTATGTATCACTCACACCAATGGGGGAAATCCTCCAAAGAGGGCACGCCAGCTGGCACTCTTTCTCAGAGTCGCACTCGCGCCAGCCAAAATGGGTAGTGTTTTTAACAAACCAACATCCGAAGGTTCTTCTTAACCCACTCCTGAACTGAATCTATCTTGAGTTGGTTTGGTTTGGCTTCGAATCTCCATAGAGGGGAAGTATTTTGCCACCTCTCATGGAAGCTTCTTAGTGATAAAGCCAATCCCATGAATATTGTGGATGATCCTAACTCCTTCTCCTCTATCTATACAAGCTTGTCCTTTTGCCTTTGACAAGCTAGTTCCAAGTTCCAAGTTCCAAGATTCCAAAGATTGAGAATTGATAAGTTCATGCTGCAAGAAGCCTTCTTCATTCCCATAAGGCTAAATCTAAAGTAAGGAGATTCTTGTCCAAATAACCAAGGAGAGAGAGGCTGTTTCCCATTCCCAACAGCTTTGCAAGACATGTGCTGCTGATCACCCAACCAAGGAGGATTTGACGTCAGAACTATGGTTGTATTCTTCTTTGTTTATCAATAATAGACGACTATCATTATGGTTCCACTCTTATTGTCTTTGTAATGATGATGAGTTATATCCTTTATGACTGATATATAGTTGCATCTATTGGATTTTATGCTTGTGTTTGTGTCATTCTTTGCATGTGCAGGTGTCCGTTCACGAAGATCGTGGGGATCGTGACCAGCCGGAGCAAAGGAACGGGAGCGTCGACTCTTCTACAAGTTCTAGCATTGGAATCCAAGTAGGCCCTCATCATTGGTCTTTAATTTGCAATTAGGAACCTGCGTGATAGCGTTGTTTGATTGTTGCTAGACCCCATTTGGGCTAGTAGGGATCACCACTATCCACAGAGGGGATTTACCTCCACAACACCTCCTTTCTATATATAGGAGTCTAAGGGGTCATAATGTAATCAAAGCCAACATAACAATAATAATGTAAGGTGATCCAGATTTAAACAGGAACACAACAAAATAAAGAGATAACCATAAAGAAAGATATGCAGTGGAAATAATACTTCATTTCATTACTGTAAAATACTGAAATATGCTTACAAAAAGAAATGGAAACAAACTAGCTAGGGCGATGGTAGCTTATCTCTAAGAAGAGATGTGGTAGCTACATGCCTTTGAACGGTCTTACAATGAGGCTCAGGGGCCTTTTTATTATTGAACAATAAGAGAAAACCATAAACAACCAAAATCCTAACCTGAGGAGATGTAACACCAAGAGGTTGTGGGCCCCATTGGGGTGAGTTGGACAACCAACTTCCCAGGGTCGCGAATTGGTCATATTATCTCTATTTGACGCGCATGATAGCCCATTGGAAAGATCTCTTCGAGGACTATTACAGAAAAGACGATTTTAGATAGAAAATCGCTGGTGGTGGATTTCCCAAAAAACAAAACGTTGTTTAGGGCCTCAAAAGGGCTCCGGAAGTTTACGACCCGAAAAAAACTGCTAAGAAGCACTGGTGGCGATCCAAGTGTAATTAGCGAGAGGCCACCAATATCCACCTAGATCATTCCTCCCCCCTTAGTAAGTAATGATCCCCATTGCGTTGAGTTCCTCCATGAGATGAAGGAACTTCTGCTGAATTTGGTCCCTGGTGAGCCACTTGCCTGGTGAAGGAGTTGGCCTGCTTTGACAACTCAATACAATTGGATATTCTGTTGGCAAGTGTGCTTGACCTGTGTGTCCATGATTCGATCAGTTGTAGCTTGTTCAATGCAATCTGGATTTAACTTTGTGGGTGTGAGTTGTTCTGCAATGTCGAATGTGTCTAATAATGGTGGAAAGTATGGTCAAAGGCAGTCCACATTGAACACTAGGTGCAGGCCAAGGAATGGGGGAATGTTGAGCTCAAATGCATTGTCTCCCACAGCCTTGGTAAGGGTGTAAGGACCATATCAGAGTGGTATGAATTTCCGATAGGCTCCAGTAAGGCGTTCCTTTTGCAAATGCAACCAGACTTTGTCGCCCACTTGAAACTTGTTTGGCACCCGATGTTGATCATGTCGCTGCTTGTACTTGGCATTTGATTTCTCCAGAATGTCATGGACCTACTGGCGAATATGTTGGATGTGCTCAATGAAGCTGTTTTCCTTATCTGTTACGGACTGGACATGAGCAAAATTTGTGTGAGTAGCTGCAAATGACATGGCCACATCGATGGGACATAACAGCTGGAATCCCAAGCCCACCTGAAAAGGGTTGTGGCCATTCGAGCTGTGGAGAGCTCGGTTGTAGTTATGTTGAACATAGGGGAGGCTCTCATCCCATGTGCATGGATGCTTTGAGTTGTACATGCACAGAATGTGTACGATCATCCTGTTGACGACCTCTGTCAGGCCATCAGTTTGAGGATGGAATGTTGTGGACTTAGTGAGTTTGGTGTCCAGCATCGACCAGAGACTAGACCAAAATGTACTGAGGAACCTGCTGTCCCAATCTGAAATGATAGACTGTGGGATCCCAAAGTGTACCCACACTCATTCAAAGAAGAGTTTAGCAGTGGCTTCTGTTGTGATATTCTTATTGCAGGCCACCATAATGGCCATCTTCGAGAACCTGTCGACGACCACAAAAACACAGTCATTTCCATGCTTAGTGGAAGGAAGGCTTGCCATGTAATCCATGGAGATGGATTCCCAAGGTCGACTAGGAGTGGGAAATAGAGTATAGAGGCCTTGCTTCTTGATGGTCAGTTTGGCAATGGCGCAAGCAGTGCATGATCTAATGTACTTCCTGACATCCTGTCGAAGATTCGGCCAATAGAAATATTTCTGCAGTACTGCCACCATTTTTTCGACCTCGAAATGCCCAGCAACCCAACTGTAGTGTGCTTCCCAAATCATCTTGGCACGCTCGCTTGAAGGAACACAAAGGTGTCCCAGGTGGCATAAGAGGTCGTCTTGGAGGTGAAAATCTGGAACATACTGACCCTCCAAGAGTGTCTGGTATGCGTGGCTGAATTCTGGGTCGCTTTTGTAGAGCAGTGGCCAATCAGAAGTCTCGTGCCCACAAGAGTTGAGCACGGTGGTTAACACCATGATTGGTGGTCAACTAAGGCAATCTGCAACATTATTGGTGTTGCCCTTCTTATACTTGATATTCAAATGGAACTGTTGCAGGTATGTGGACCACTTCTGATGGTGATCATTATGTAATTTCCCTTGAATCTGTATGAACTGCAGGGGTCGGTGGTTTGTTTGGATGACCGTTTCCTTCCCCAAAATGTAATGCTTCCATTGTCGGTAGGCCTACACAATGGAATACATCTCTTTGTCATAAGTGGGATACTTTCGGACTATGTCTGAAAGTGTCTCATTATGATATGCCACTGAATGCTCGTATTGAGTAAGGACTGCCCCAATAGCATAGTCAGAGGCATCTGTCTCGACCTCAAATGGTTGTTGCAAGTCTGGTAATGCAAGAACTGGTGTTGTGCAGAGGCGATCTTTCAACTCTGTGAATGCCTTCTGTTGAGATTCAGACCAAAAGAATTTCACTTTCGCTCCTCCCTTGGTGACTTGACTCAAGGGCCAAGTGATATGAGAAAATCCCAACACGAACCTGCGGTAGAAGTTGGCAAGGCCTAGAAAGCTGTGAAGCTCTGTCAGAGTGGTTGGAGATGGCCAATCCCGAATGACTTGGATCTTGGCTGGATCCACATGCACCCCCCGTTCATTAATAATGTATCCCAGATACTGAACCTCGGTCATGGCAAAAGTGAATTTCTCCAAATTGGCACATAACTTGTGTTTCCGCAGTGTTTGGAGAACCTGTCGGATGTGGTGGAGGTGCTCTTCCCAACTCTTGCTAAAGATCAAGATGTCATCCAAGTATACCACTACAAATGACTTGATGAATGGCCGCAAGATGTCATCTATTAGCCTCATGAAGGTTGCAGGAGCATTCGTCAATCCGAAAGGCATAACCAACCATTCGAAAAGGCCCTCCTTGGCTTTGAAGGAAGTCTTCCACACATTGGAGGGTTCGATTGGTACCTGGTGATATCCCGACTTCAAATCGATCTTGCTGAAATATTTTGCCCCCTTTAGTTGGTCCAGGAGGTAATCAATCCGTGGGATTGGGTACCTATTATAGACAATGATCTTGTTCAACGCCCGATAGTCAATATAGAGTCTCCAAGTCCCATCCTTCTTCTGTACTAGCACGATCGAGCTTCCACAGGATGATGAACTCGGACGGATGTGACCTTTTTGCAGTAGCTCCTGAATCTGCCTCTTGATTTCATCGTTCTCCAGAACAAAGCGCCAATAGATTGGTCCAATGGGCAGCGGCTAACCTGGGGTCAGATCAATGGAGTGCTTGACCTGACAGTGCAAAGGAACCCTTGTGGGGGAGGTGAAGATGTCCTCATACTCCTCCATGACCTTGTCCATCTGTAGCTGTCGTACGGAGGGGCCCTGTCTAGAGGTCATGGCCACTGTTTTCTTCTTTTCTTGAGGGTGTATCATCAAGAAAACAAATTTCACGGTTTTGGAAATGAGCTTACTGCATTGTTTTGCAGTAACCAAAGAGATGGCGGTAGGTGGTGCTACCTCTGGTATCCTGTACAACTTATTTCCCAAAGTAACAATAACAACACGGGGCCTTGACTCATACACAGCATGTCACTTCCACAAGTATGGTTGTCCTAATAACACATCACAAACTTCAAGGGGAGCAATGTCACACAATACCTCATCTGTGAAGGGTTTGATGTTGTATGGAAGGCGACATTGTTGGCTCACGCAAAGATCTCATCCTTGGTTCAACCACCCGATGGTGTATGGTTGTGGATGTGCTGTGGTCAGTAAGCCCAAACGTTTCATGACCTTTGCCGAAATGAGGTTATTTTGGCTCCTGTTGTCGACAATGAAATGTAGCGGGGAGCCCTTTACCCACATCTGGGAGTGGAAGAGACGATCCTCCTCCTCTGGATCTTCAGGTTCCTCCTTCTGGATTTTCATGGTGGTAACAATGGCATTGGGGTCCGCATCAATAATATGCTTCCCTTTGTCATTCCCCTTATCGGGTTCTGACTCAGCGTCAGAACATGCATCTGATTCTGAAACCTTTAGCTCAGCCATGAGTGACTGCTTGGCCTGACACTCACTTGTGTTGTGAGTGGAGCTCTTATGGAACTCACACCACTTTCCTGTGTCCTTTTTCGGCTTCGTGGCACTGTTCTTTGCTTGCAGCTTTGGCGGGCTGTCTTGGGCCGCCCCACCTTGGCTTTGTCCTTTGTTCTGCGGTTTGGGGGCACCTTTCCCTTATTTCATATTCGCAGACCCAAAGTCTCGGTTCTTCTATTTAAACTTTTGCTCGATCTTGATGGCATATCAGTATGTCGTGCCGAGCGAGGAGATGTTCAGGAATTCTATTTCTTCTTGGATGTACTTGTGCAAGCAGCCACGGTATTTGAGTACCAAATGCTGCTCTGTATCCTTGATACACAACTTTTTGCGAAGGGTATGGAAAATATTGGTAAACTCTGGTACGTCTTGGTCCCTTCCCTGTCGCAGCATGGTCCACTTTATGTATTGATCCTCATAGCTTCCAACAGGGTAGTACTGCTCCTTGATGGCATCCCGAAATGAATTCCAAGTCGGTGCGATTGAAAATAGTGAGCCTGTATTTTCATCCTTCTTCTCGCAGTAGGTTTCGCACCAATCCTTGATGTGGGGGGCTGCTTTGAGAAGAGCGAAAATAATCTTTTCCCGACTGGAAAAATCATGAACAGAAAAATAACCCTCTAGCACATTTAACCATTTATCGATGACATCTGCATCTATTTGACCCTCGAATATGGGGATTTCAAAATTAACTTGTACGTTAAATGGTGTGGCGTTTCCAGAGTTTCCGTTGGAAGCCGATGCGTCGCCCTTGGGTAGCCGCTGAAGGATTTGGGCAAAGTTGTCCATCATCGTGTTCCTTTGTCGCTTGAGGGCTTCTTCGAGCAAGATTTTGATAGGATCTCCTGTGCCCTCATCTTTCTTTTCATCTGCCATGGAAGGTCGTCGGGATTTGCGCGGCTGGTCTTGCAAAGGTTCGACCAATTCAAGCCCTAACTCCTTATGTCCCGACCTTGTTAGGGACATGCAAAGAAAAACAGAGAAGAAAAGTAGACCGCTCTGATACCATTAATCCAGATTTAAACATGAACGTAATAAAATATAGAAATAACCATAAAGACATATATGCAGCAGAAATAATACTTCATTTCATCACTGTAAAATACTGAAATATGCTTACAAACAAAAATGGAAATAAACCAGCTAGGGCGATGGTAGCTTATCTCTAAGAAGAGATGTGGCAGCTACATGCCTTTGAACTATCTTACAATGAGGCTCAAGGGCCTCTTTATTATTGAACAATAAGAGAAAACCCTAAACAACCAAAACCCTAACCCGAGGAGATGTAACACCAAGAGTTTGTGGGCCCCGTTGGGGTGAGTTGGACAGCCAACTTCCCGGGGTCGCGAATTGGTCATATTATCTCTGTTTGACACGCGTGATAGCCTGTTGGAAAGATCTCTCTGAGGAATATGGCAATTTTAAATATAAAATTATTGGCTGTATATTTCCCAAAAAATGTCGTTTAGGGCCTCACAATGGCTTCGGAAGTTTAGGACCCGAAAAAAACTGCTAAAAATAATAAATTGTGCTATAATTAAGGAAACTGAAAAATCAAAAGAAGCACTAGTGGGGATCCAAGTGGAATTAGCGGGTGGCCACCAATATCCACCTAGATCATAAGGGCACAACAATAACAATAGTGGGCTTCTATGGGGCCAATAACAACAATATGGGGACTACATGGGCACAACAATATAATAAGGGGGTTTCAATAATAACAGTAAGGGGTTACTCTAGTAGTACAGGGACCTAACGTGCCCCTCTCCTTCAAAAAGTTTTGTCCTCAATGCTTGAGTAGTTCTGGATGCTTTTGTATAAAATTCTCGTCTTCCCATGTGGAATCTTCAGTGGGTAAGTTCTCCACTTGATGAGATACTCTGAAATTGATCGATTTCGTAGTTGTCAGGTTCTTGTTTTCGTGATTGGTTTAGGTTCCAATATGATTTTTCCTTCCTCATCAAGTTCTGAAAATATTGTTTGAACTGGGATCTTGCCACTTATAAACTTTTTTAAGCATGGAACATGGAAAACTGGGGGCACTCGAGAAGATGTAGGAAGCTCCAATTTGTATGCCATAGTACCAATCTTTTGCAGTGCCTTGTAAGGACCATAGTACTTTGTTGATAATTTATTATCCTTCTTAGCTTGCTTGAGGGACATTTGTTTGTATGGTTGTATTCGTAAAAATACCCAATCGTCTCTATCAAAACTTCTTTTGCTGCGATGTTGATTTGCCTGTTGTTTCATTCGGTTATGTGCCAAAGTGAGGTTATCCTTTAAGAGTTGGAGAACTTGTTGTTGTTGAGGTTCTACCTTAACACCTTCATGAGATACAATATGACTCAAGTATTCCACATCTTGTATTCCAAAGAAACATTTGGAGGTTTCTGCATATAATTGTTTCTCGTTCAATAGCTAAGCACTCTATCAACATGTTGAACATGATCCTTCCAAGGCTTGTTGTAGATTAGTATATCATCAAAAAATACTAACACAAATTTTCTAAGGAAGGGTTTGAAAATGGAATTCATCAAACCTTGTAATTTAGAAGGTGCATTGGTAAGGCCAAAAGGCATGACCAAAAATTCATAATGACCCTCATGAGTTCTAAATGCTGTTTACGGAATGTCTTCAGTCTTCATTCTAATTTGATGATATCCTACATGAAGGTCCAACTTGCTGAAGTAAATTTCTCCATGCAATTCATCCAATAATTCATCAATGAGAAGAATGGGAAATTTATCTTTAATAATGAGCTTGTTGAAATCTCTATAATCCTGACACATGCGCCATGATCCATCCTTCTTGTGCACCAATACAACTGGAGAAGAGAAAGAACTTTGACTAGGTTGAATTATACCAGCCTCTAGCATATTTGCAACCATACGTTCAATTTCACTCTTTTGTGAAAAGGGATATCTGTAAGACCTGATGTTTGTCGGAACACTTCCTAGAAAATGAATAGCATGATCATGATCACAAATAGGTGGGAGGCCTTTGGAAGTCTTAAATACCTTGGAATGGTTGTCCAAGACTTTTTGGAGATCTGGAGAAATAGATGATTTCGACGTGGGAACCTCTAGCGAACATAATTGTGTAATTAGGCCATGTTGTTCTTCCTTTAGAAGCTTTGTCATGCCGTTAGAGATGATAATCTTTCCCGGTTTCCCCAAAGATTGTAGCCATTGGACTCCTAGTTACAACATCAGCACCTCCCATTGGAATGGAAAGCATTGAGCTAGTCAATACATATTCTCCCATCGATAGCTTGATATTATGGCACTTTGCAGAGCAATTTATTGTTCCTCCATTTGCAATCATCACTTGACACTCTGGTGCTGGATATAGGAAGAAATTCAATTCTTTTGCTACCTTACAATGAATAAAATTATGGGTTCTTCCTGAATGAATCAACACTATTACCCTTTTCTTCTTGATTTGTCCTTCTATCTTGATGGTTTGAGGAGTGGTAATTCCAGCCAATGCATTACAAGATGTGGTCGGATTCATTTCCTCTTTATCTAGGCTTTGTTCTTGGAGTATATCCTCTTCTTTTGACCTTTCTTGCTCCTTTTCTTCTTCCTGTTCACAATCTATGTAGAATAATTTCTTCTCAGCATACTTATGACCTTTAGTGTATTTGCTATCACAAATGTAACAAAGCCCTTTTGCTCTTTTTTCTTCCAATTGTTGTGGTGTCAACCTTATAGTTTGTGTAAGACTAGGGGCAACAACACTTCCGTCTTTGTAGTTGTGAGTGGTATGCTTCCTGGTTACCATAATTTTGCTTTCCATTTTTCTTGCTAACCTGAATGCCTTCTCTAATGAATTAGGTTCCCAAAGGCGAAGATCATGTTGGATATTATCCTTTAAAGACCCTATGAACACATCAATCCTATGCTCCTCTGGAATATCGTTTACCCTTATGTTCAATTTTTGGAACTCCTAAATGTGATCCATTATTGAACCCTTTTGTTTAAGACTTATCAATTGGCTAAAAAAAGTGTTGTTTTTTGTATCCTCATAATGTGCTATCAATTCTTCCATAAAAATTGTCCAAGTGATAAATTGTTTATAAGAGCAAAGCCATTGATACCATACAATCTAATTTGGTTCCAAATATAAAGTTGTCATACGTAACTTTTGTGTGTTTTGCACATTATTGAGATCGAAAAATTGCTCCATCTGTAATATCCATGTTGCGGGATCCTTGCCATCAAACTTCCTCATATCGATTTTTTGGAATATGGTGGGTCTTCGATCCAACATTAGAGTCTATGGAATCATGATTAACATTTCTTTTGTTCTCATCATGAGTTTCCTTTACTACCCTTTCACCCTTAGTGACCCTTTCTTGTAGAAAATTATTCATATTTATCTTCAATTCTTCCATGTTTGTCTTCAAATATATCTTCAAATCATCCATCTTAGCTTCCACGTAATTCATATTAGCTTCTACACCTTTCTTTAAACAATCCATCTCAGATTTTTTTCCTTTTTGTGCAAGTGACACTTGTTGCACTTGGTCTCGTAATTTTGATATATCATG
This sequence comes from Pinus taeda, assembly GCA_000404065.3. Lineage (NCBI taxonomy): Eukaryota > Viridiplantae > Streptophyta > Pinopsida > Pinales > Pinaceae > Pinus > Pinus taeda. The sequence continues at coordinate 87,744 of APFE030229762.1, forward strand.
TTGCATTTCT